>JAVQJG010020611.1:0-26068 GCA_036024015.1 Craterocephalus amniculus | reverse complement strand
TTTTATCCATAACCCACATCACATTTTAAGCTAAATCTCAAAATGCTACTATTACAACAGCTATTATTATTATTATTATTATTATTAATAATAATAATAATAATAATAATAATAATAATAATAATAATAATAATAATAATAATAATAACATTTGGTAGAGTATTGATGTCCTGTCCCTACCCCCCCACTTCCCTCCTGTTAATCCTCCACAGCAGCAGCGAAGGCAGGCACCAGCGACGGAGGTGAACAAAGCGCTTCTTTGACTTCAGTTAAATCATTTTTAAAGAAACTAATCACTTGGTAAGTGTGTGATACACACAAATAGTGTTTATTTGCATTGTATAACCGTACTTAATCGGCATGAGAGATTTACATATTAATAGTTTTTATCGAAAATTTCTTCCATTATCTGCCGAGGTTAGCTACCTAGCTAACGGGGACCGATAAACTCGCTTTGACTTCCGTTATGCTAAGCTAAGCCGGCTAGCTGTGCCGGGTTGGGTCTGAAACGACAAACTTTATTGGTTTGTAGCTAGAACTGAAATACACACACAGTAATGATCATAAGTGTTTTCTATTGTAAATACCACTGATATTTTGTGTAACAATCCAGGATGCTATCGCTAAAATTAAAACTGCATCCTTCGTTTGATGCTAGCTGGTTAGCCACATTAGTTGGCGTCAACTAATGTGTCTTTTGTAAACAGAACATCCTCTTGGCTGGTTATAATCTAGGTCGCCCAGCACTGCAGTGATTTGCAGTTACATGATGCTCTGAAGTTGTTTAACAATTAATGGCGACAGATCAAACAGAATTATTAGTCAAACCGGAGTTTGCCATCAACGCCGGAGCGGAAATGTACCGTCGTGGAAAACAGTGACTAATTCAGTTGGAACTAAACTAAAGACTTGGTTTTCGGTGTTATATTGCTTATTTTCTGCTCAGAATATACAATACAGTTAACAGGGTATATATAAACTGCAGTAGTGTTGACGTTTTCACAGAAAGCCAAGCAGCTAGCCTCGGGTTTTGGTTTTAGGCAGGTCTGGGGTTGTGTCAACACAGCTGAAGGTTGTTGGCAGCTCATCGTTTCTCAGACGCAATGTTAGTAAGTTGCATTATGCCTCGGTGCAATGTAATGGCACGTTCTTTAAAAGATAAGTGTTCTCACGTTGAAACCTCTACTGTGTTCCTCTTGTCAGCAGCTATGGCAGCAATCAGGAAAAAGCTGGTTATAGTTGGAGATGGAGCCTGTGGGAAGACCTGTTTGCTCATTGTGTTCAGTAAGGACCAGTTTCCTGAAGTCTATGTGCCCACTGTGTTTGAAAACTACGTTGCTGACATTGAAGTGGATAGCAAACAGGTATGTGTTATTTTCCACCTCTCAAATTTCAGACAAGAATCAGAAACTAAAACAGCTGCTTGCTGGGTGTGCTGCTTCCACCTCTTTTACCCTCATCTTCAGGGGTCGTAGGTGACTTTTTGTGTTTATCAGTACAAATGAAGTATACTTATCTTGAGGGTCCGGGTTGATTACAGCTTTGTTCAGAATAAGAGCATTTAGCAAAGCATGTATTAGTCTGAACAAGTGGATAAACTGTTATATAAGATAGCTTTATTTGTTTTAATAAAATCTAGTTTGAGTCACAAATTAATCTGAGCTCTGTTTACTGAAGTAGAATCTGCACGCAATACGCAGGACTTTCCTGTCGGTAATAAAAGTCTGTTTATAAGGTTTTCATTTACTCAGGCAGAAGTAACACATTTGTTTAAATGGTTAATAACAAAAGCTAATTAATTATAGATCTTGTTGCGTAGTCAATACTGCAATCATTTTAATACATTAAAACTAAAGGTTTTAATTTTAGAATAAATGCCTTTGTTAAATGTTAAAAAACTAATATAGATATTTTTAAAAGTCACTGTGGCATCCAGGAGCAAAATGCATCGAGTAGTCATGAGGTCTGAATGTAAGGTTTGCATTTATTGTATGTAAAATGGTTTACTTGGAAACATGCATTCTTCAGTGCCAGACCTGAAGCCTAGAGAAGGTGTGTGTGTTGTGGGTGATAACTTTCCATCTCTGTTTTGTAGGTTGAGTTAGCGCTCTGGGATACAGCAGGCCAAGAAGACTATGACAGACTGCGTCCACTCTCCTATCCAGACACTGATGTCATTCTCATGTGCTTCTCCATCGACAGCCCTGACAGTCTTGGTAAGTATAAACGCTCTGGCAGATTCTCAACTTCTGATCTGCGTCTCTAATTTAGTCATTTGATCTCCATTTTTACTAGAAACTTTGTGGAAAAAGACAAAGTCTAGAGGAAAATTGTTCATAAGAAGTTTCTAATTATTTCTGATCTTGTTAAATAATTAGGAGAAAAACAAGCAGACGAGTTGAGAATTTCAAAATAGCCCAAATAATTTAATAAGAATTGTAAATTAATGGAATGACTAAATGGCAACATCTGTTCGACTTGGAGAATTGTGTTCCATCAATCCAAGCACACTGTTTTTTTGACACACGTGCATATTTTTTTAGAAATGTTCTGGGGGTTGAGGTGAGGTTGCAAATGTCTGCAACAGACCTATTGCAGAGATTTTCAAGCCAGATCTCTCTTAAACTCTCCAGAAAGTTGCTTAGTAATCCAAATCTTCCAGTGTGTTTATTTCAAGTACATGTGGTTCTGAGAACTGCTACTTCACACTTTTGTCTTGATTCCAACTTGTTTTGACGATACTATAAATATAGAAACACAAAAACCGCATTCAAAGAGCGTCAATATCCATTTTACCCCTTTTTTGTAGACATTTTAGACCTCTCACCTAACATCCAAAGCTCCAAAGACTAAATATTTAAGGGGTAGCTATTTTATCTATTAACTGATCCTTCAAGTTGTAGCCAAAGCCATAAATATTTTACATCTTAAGACTGTCACATATTTATATCTTTTTATTTTTGTAGTCTTGCTTAATCATTTTAATAATCTGTTTTTCTATAGTTGATCTTAAAATTAGTGAGAAACTAAGATGGATACCATTTAACTTTCTTCTGATGTGTAACAGACTAAACGAATGTGGGTTCCAGTTTGATGCACTACATATCATCACAATTTGCTGTGTTTTTTATTCAGAGAACATCCCTGAGAAGTGGACCCCTGAGGTGAAACACTTCTGCCCTAATGTTCCCATCATACTGGTGGGAAATAAGAAGGATCTACGTAATGATGAGCATACTCGAAGGGAGCTTGCCAAAATGAAGCAGGTAAAACTTCAGACGACATAAAAATATATGACCACACACAAAAAAGGTTTCCTTAAAACCTCTCTCGGTTCTTTCTTCAGGAACCTGTGAAACCAGAAGATGCTCGGGACATGGCTAACAGGATCAGTGCCTTTGGATACATGGAGTGCTCTGCAAAAACAAAGGATGGCGTGAGGGAAGTGTTTGAGTTGGCCACCAGGGCTGCACTACAGGCCAGGCGGGGGAAAAAGAGCAATAAATGCATCCTACTGTAAATGTGGAATGGGGACTGCTTCTTACAGGGGGAAAGAAGATGGAAGATAAGGTCAATCTACCCCCAGACACAAAAGACTGTTCTCCCATTTTTACTAAAGGTGTGATGCTTTTACTGTTTTTGTCTTAAGGAAACATAGTCAGGTTTTGTCAGTATTCAACTTTGAGGTTATGGAAAATACTTTTTGTACTTTTAACACAAGTAAAATTTGCCATAATAAAACCACCTTTAACATGTATGTAATTGAAAAGATCAGCCCAGGGACATGTGTCATACCTCCCATCTACAGTTAAGTGCTTAAGCCCTGCCTGCTGATCTAAGGAATGTGTCCACAGCCAACTAGGGGGAAGTACCTGCACACTGTGACCTGTATTCCTCTAATTATTCCAACAAAGTGACCCACACATGAAGCTGAAACTTGTGTGTGGCTCTACCCGTATACAAATCTGAGGTGCATTATGATCGTGTGCACAACATGAGACTGGAAACTCATTTTGCTAAAAATGTTTTTTGTGTAATAAATTACTTTGTCAGAATCTTAACTTGCAACAGTTGAATGAGAAACGAAGGCAAGCACTGAAGCAGGGTGTTTTCTTTTTGTCTGAAACTGTTGTCAGATGGGGATATTTATGCATCTGCCTTGCTGAGTAAGGGGTCAGCCTAAAATGTTATTAATGGAGCCTGACAGGTTGTTTTTGATAATCCCCCTTAAATAGTTGATAAAATTCAGTTCAGTGTATCATTAAGGACATTTAAAGCTGAAAAAAATAAAGTTTTCAGTGTACTCTGGTGGATAAACTAGAGTCTGCTGTTCATCCATACTCAGTCTGCTTGTGTAAGTGCCAGTTATCTTGTGCAATGTTTCATAGACCGAGAGTGCTTTATTCATCTTAAAATGCCTATAATCCCAAATGAAAACTCACGAGATGTTTCTATTTTTTTCAAACTTTTATTCCTAATTTACCTGAAAAACTTTCCAATGAACAATATTCTCATGCAATAAACAAGTAAACGAGACTTCAAAGTAATTCTGAAAAAGTAAGCAGTTATCAGCAATAGACGGTATCATAATTAAAATTAAACATACTCTGTACACTGTTGAGCTTTGGTTTTCAAGGAAAAATAACTAAACCGGATATTGTCACCTTCATGTACACAGTTCTTACTTTTTGGTGATGCTGAACAGCACCACTAACAACATCCTCCAACAACATAATCGGATTGATGTTTAGAAGTGCACGAGTTAGGGCGAGGTATAGCGAAGTGCATTATCAAATGAGACAACCTTTGGTTGAGGCAACAACTTCAGTGAATATTTACAGTAAAGGCAACAGCAATCCTCTGCGACTCTTCATAAGCGGTCTATTAAATCTGAGAACTGAAGGTTTTCAAGCTTCGATAAACTTCTGAAAGATCAGATATTTAAAAGGCAACACCTGCATTCGAACTGGGTTTTTTTTGTACCTATAAGATATTTCGAGTGTGAAACTGATGTACATCTGTGGGAGTTGGATTAAATATTTTACCATAAAGAACCAAACACCTGTTAAATATCCATTTGCTAACCCGGTAAGCTACTATGTAGTTTGTTGGTGATTATGGGAGACAAACCACAGCACTGTTTCAAGCATCTGACAGATGATTGTTATGTAGCAGGTAAAAGTCTAATTCTCATTTTAATAGTCATTCATTTTTCTTGGCTGGAAGTTGTGAATTGGTCAGAAACACTGGAAGCAGGGCTAGCGCTGCCATGCAGAACGCCACCAGTGGACGGTAAAACAGCCAACCCGCTCCGATCACGAGAAGAGACAGTGAGCTGGAGACGCACAGGGCGAAGATCTTCAGGCCAACAGACACAAAGTCTCTGAGGAGAGGAACCCAGTCCACTGCAGGCGTATGGCAGACAAGACACGTGAGAGGCAAATATAGAGGAGGAAATTCACAATGTGTACACCAGTGGTGACAGTTAATTTACCCAATGTGTGGATGATGCGCGTGGTCAGCTGTATACTAAGGAACATGAGCAACCAGCCTGCAGCCCTAAGTCCCCACGTCTTCATACTGTTGTGCTGCTGTTCCCTCTCAAACACCTCCTGCAGAAAACAAAACAGCATCAATTACCAAATGTACGCCATATGGAAAACGTACTTTCACCAGACATTATAAACCAGCCAGTAGATACGTTTATTAAAGTTGAAACACTAATTAAATCCACACTGACCTCTGCAGAGAGCTCCTCCAGATAAAGGATTTCCAGGAAGTCTCCTGATTTGGTTTTAAAGGGCACCAGCTGCTCCCCTCTCTGCATGGCTACAATGCTGACCTGATGAAAGAAACAACTTCTGCTTTCACCAGCATAGAAATCTCAAACTAAGCGCTCACTCCAGGAAATAAGTAAAATGAGTTCCTAAAAATCAGTTATTCAAAATTGAATCAATAGGAAACTTTATTAAATTTCTTGTTCTGTGAAAACGAGGATATGCTACGTTTTTCATCTGATGGCAACCTGAACATTTTGTGGTTTTGGACTCTAGTTGATGAAATTAGAAGATGAGTTACTGATATGAACAGAATAAAGGATTTAACTTGATTCACACGTTACCATTTTATACTCTGTTATTGAACACTATTTTCTATGCAGCCAATACAAAACAATGCTATCTTTAAAAAGTTTTATATCAACTCATGTTGGAATCTCTTGGGGTGTTAGAGTTCAGGATGTAATTTTACATCAAAGCCAGTCTATTAAAAATAATAAAACATTAACAATTTTTCAAAAGCAAAGAGACATCTTAAATACTCATTTCTAATCAACAGCTCCAGATATTCAAAGTTAGAATGATGCATATCAATATAGATAATCATATCAGTTTGAAACACTGAGGGTTTGATCAACTCAACTTTACAATTCTTTCATTTTATCATCCAAAATTATTGCTAAAACAGACAACTTTTGCACAAAGTTGCAGTGAACTTTAATCTGAAGTTACAAATGGATTCAAATGACACTAGTACAATGCTTCTTACTAAATACAAAAGGTACAGAGTATTCCTTTAACATGACTTCACAGCGTTTTAAGCCCAGAGTGACTGATTTGGGGGTTTCATGAATATGCAAACATGTCATCTGGAGAACCTACGGTTTGAGGCGGGCCGAGGTGAAAATTCTCACCACTCAGTCCAGCGAAGGAGAATCTCACACGCACATCTCCAACCTCAGGTAGAAAAAGAAAACAAAAAAACCCCAGAACAGAAAATAAAAAACTAACTCAAATAAAACACAAAGAGAGACAAATACAAATATACAATATGCAGGTACTACTTGGAAAATTAAAATATGCTGTGAAAGTTATTTTATTCAGGCAATTCAACATAAAAGGTTAAACCAATACATTTTATGTACTAAGTACAGCTGCAAGAGTTTACTTTAAAGAGGCCTGACATTTTGTATTTAAAATCCATTTTTGATTGATTTCAAGCAATATTCTAATTTTCTGGAGGTTTTTAATTCGAGATTTTGTGAAGCTGCAAGTTACAGACACGCATACACCTAGTCAGGATATTCTAATTTTCCAAGTAGTACCTGTACCTTAACTTCAAAGATGAAATGCAAATATATGTAGACAGATAGTATGCAAATCAATAAATTTCAGCTTTTATTTGTTTATATTTTGCTTATTAGGATTTGCAGCATCAGAAAACCTCAAATTAAAAACCTCAGAAAATTATATTATTTTTTGAAATCAATAAAAAATAGATTTTAAATACAAAAATGTCAGGCCTCTGACAGTAAACTCTTGCAACTGTACTTAGTACATAAAATGTTTAACCGGGTTTCACCTTTTATGTGGAATTGCCTGAATAAATCTATTTTTTCTATTAGTACTTGTTTTTTATTTTAACCAACTGTTATAAGTGCTCTTTGGTTTAACCTTTTATGTTGAATTGCCTGAATAAAACTTCTCCAGTATATTCTAAAATTCTAATAATAGTAACTGTATAAACACAACAAGTCAAACTATAGATTCTCACCTCCGGCCTCTGTGGGTATTGTGTGTGATAGAAGTAATCACCATCAATGGACAGAAAAGGGTCCAGGTTAAAGGCTGGGAAATTCCTCAAACTCAGTGTCTGGAAGTTGCTGATCTGCTCCACCAGGCCTGCAGATGAGCAAGAAACTAACTGATGGAATATGACTCAAATCTACATGTATTATTTTTGTGTTTTTGCATGGATAAATACCTTTGGACAAAATAAAAGGCCCAACTCGGACTTCAGGCGCCACCACGGTCACACTCTCCACTGCCATGGCACTAAGATAGAAACAATGAGATGAAAAGATGTTCAAACAAAGACAGACACCACACATAAAAACATAAATGTTTTATAATAATTATTACCTGGGATTCTGATGACCAATTTCCTTATCGAAATTACGACTATTGATCAACTCAGATTTCCACTCTGTGTCTACAGAGGAGTCGCACAGCTTAAGATCAGAGGGGACAGCCAACCAGACACACAACTTCAACCAGAACAAAGACTCTCAGTAGGAAACAACAGTAACAACTCACTGTAGGTGTATGTCCTTTCCGTTTTGGTTTCACCATTCTCTTGGTAGTCCCTGAAGAGATTCACATCATCAAAAAGCAGATTTACACAGAGCCATACCCAGAGATCTGACAAGCAGACCAACGCATAGACACTTACTTGCTGTCACTGTACTCCACCCACTGATACATCTCCACCTCCCTCCTCAGCTTCACTGCCTGCACCACCACTCTGTAGTTGGGGTCATGCAGGGGCTAAACAGACAGATGCACATCAATGTCACTGAATTTAATACGTTAGTTATGTTATTTAGACAAATCCAGCACTAAAGGTAACAGAAATATTCAGCAAATTGACAAAATTTAAAACTTTACATTTTGCTTTAGCGCACAAATGTTTCCTCAAAGTATAAAAAATCAATGTAAAAGTCATTGGTGAACTGTTTTCTTCTCTTTTTTTAACCAAAAGTACTGCATCCACTCATCTGAAGCTGTGCAAGTAGACAAGTGGCGCCACCAGCTGTTCAATTTAATAACACCATATCCACACAAGAGAAACGCACTCATGACATGCTGTTTTTTGGTTAGTCTTGTAAAATATCAGAATGTGTCTCATTGTACCTTTGTGTGCAAAATATTTAACAAAGACAAAAGTCTGTCATAAACTTCTTGAAACATAAGTGTGGCCAGTCTTTTTTTCCCCCTTTTTTTATTGTTCCCTAAAAAACATTATAAATCTACCAGCAACAACATGAAAACCATCTGGGGGTATTCCATGAAAATCACTCAACAAAGAGACTCACCAGAAGTCAGATTCAGCCTAGCACCAACCCCTACTTAACCCTCATTCCACGAAAGCAGCTCAGCCTTCTTTGAGCCACACTCGTTCAAGAAAGACCTGCATAATCTCAACTAGTGCAGATATCCATCACGCCCAAATGAATGGATGAATGAAAGGTTAATAAAGTTAATGGCACAAAAGTCAAAATCAGAGGGATGTTCCTCTTATCGGTGGATAAAAAACACACCTGATAGAGCTGTATGAAAAATGCAAACATTTTCACCGAAAACAGGCACAGGTGCAGCTAATGCACCTTTGCCTGTCACTGGCATAAAAATGCAGACAGACCAGATGTGCTGGGCGTGTCAGTGATTCATGTTCAGGTATTTCATCCTATGGATGAGGCGGAGAGGCAGGCTAGCAGTTAGTGAGGCGTGTAGTAGCTATCTCTGTCACAAAAATGTAATATAACTTGTTGAGTAATCAGTCTAGTTAATTTTGATATCTGTTTTAAGAAAATAAGTTTGGTTATGTAGCTAAGGTTTTTTGTTTAATTGCAAGCAAGTTTTAGGAGTAAAATGTATAAATAGGGCACCAAGTATAGGACCAGCATGCATTGAGGTGGGCGAAGGTCTTTTACCACAAGAAAGAGAAGCAGCTGAGAGGAATAATGTTTGCTTGCCTGCTATGGTTTCAAACTTTGAAATTCACCGAACTGTGTTAGGAAAATGGATTACTATTTATTGCATTGTGTACAGAACGTGTCCGTGGTGCATCTGTGGCTCCTATGGAGTATTTTTCGCTGTTCACATCAGGATGGGGCTGTGTAGTATTGGAACGCTTTTCATGAAAACTCAGTATGAGTATGTGGCACACTGTCCATGGCTAGTCTCAAAAAATTTTAAAAGTAGTCGCACATAAAAAGAGCTTTATTGCTGCTACTGGTGAAGCAGAAGCTCAGTTGGGTGTCAACAAAATGATCCCCTCAGGTGCCCAGGACAAATATGGAAAAGGTGACGTCCACTACTTTCCCTCAAGGTGTCAGTTTCTTGCATGATTCTGATAATGTCTCTGTCTTCAGCGAGACGAGACTTAGTTTGTGCATCCTGTCACAGACTCAAAGTCAACAAGACCTCAAAAGTAGCACATCTCATCATGTCTCTCTTCATCATGTTCCTTAAATCATTCCTAACTTTTACGCAGTGTGGCTGAATGTAATCCACCAAAATAGATTAATGGCATCAGGAAAGACTACTGCCATAAAGAGATGTGCAACAATGTACCTCTCTGAGATCTTACATGCTGTATAATGGTGACACACATAAACTCCAGATTTTAAATGTAACATTACCCAGAGCATCACTCTTCCGTGAGCCCAGCTGCTCTATCTTCCCTCAACAAACCACACCTTAGACCACAAAATGTAAAAGAAAAAGAAAAAGTGATTCACTGCATCGCAGCAACTTCTCACATTATTCCATGATGGCCCAGTTCTGATGTTCATCTACCTAATGTAGTTGAATTTTGCAGAGAACAGATGTCAGCGTGAGCAATCTGCTCTGTGATCATCATGAACATCAAGCTTTTTACTTCTATGTGATTTAGTCACCCTTCTGTGGGCACTGACAACACTTTGGGTTCATATCTGCTTTTTGCTTAGTCTTATCGCTATTAGAAATACCTTTGATATTCAACAATAACTACTACACACAAGGAACACCATCCAAATCTGCCATTTTGGGGCGATGCAGATATTTCAGCAAGGACAAGTTTGTTTTTCCTTCTTCCAGAAATATAAAATTTTTAAATAACTATTCACTCAGTATCTACTACACCCCGCTCCTTGCCAAGTGCGATTGTATGAAATGATGAATTTAACATTAAAACTTCACAGTTGTTTTAACACTGAATTGTGTCTGTGGAGCACGCTGATCCCTGCTCATAACTTATGAAATTGCATCTAGCATGCGAATAAAGGGAAGTGTCTGACTGGATAGAGTTCCAGATTGCATGGACCACAGCCTACCTGGGAAGTAACCAGCTGCGCTGACAGATGAACTAAACGGTTGTTGTTCTGCAGGTCGAGGCTGGAGGAAGGTCCCAATGATACAACCTGAGAGAGGCCTTCATCCAGGGAGGATGCTGTTTGCAGAGCTCGCCCCTGAAATGAGACACATTCACAGAAAATACGCCTTCTTAGTCTGATCAAAAAGGATTTGACAAGGATAGATATTGCAGCCTGGAAGTGAGGCACATGAAAGCAATTCTACCAAGTTAATGTTTCTCACCTCATTGGTGAACAGTATATAAATTGAGAGGAAAAACAGTCCTACACCGAAAACTGTTCCTCCTACGGTTTCACCCAAACGCTCCAGGAATCCAGGGTTGGACTTAGTAAACACCCGTTTGTGTTGGTCTGGCTCTACACCTGGAAACTAAAAATAACAAAACAAGAACAGATGAATGTCCACCTGAGCCATAAAAGAATTTCATTGTCTAAATGAAAGAATTTATTATTTGCTCGATCAAAACAACTGATCCTGAAAATCCTAAGCAGATCAAATGTATGTCATGACATCTGCAATCCGTTTCTCAATAGCATCTAGTTGTAGCTTGCATAATTCAAAATGCCATAAAAAGCACTCGTAGCAATTAAAAGTATTTAAGGAAATGTACTTATTTTGCCCCCAAAACATTGGACGCCTCAATCAAAACTGCATAGGCAAAACCTTTTGACACATTTTCACTTATTAAAACAGTATGCAAAAATGCATGGAGACAATCTTTTTTAATTAAATTCAATAACTAGAGAATTAAAATGCTTAATTAGTGAGTCAAAAGCGAATATATACAGTCAATGTTCAAAAGTAAGGAAGGCGTGAACAACTGACACGCCTCCTGTACTTCCTTGAAGTTTTACCGAAGACAGATATCGATGATTTGAACTTAAACTTCCTGCCTCATTCACACATCAGCACAGCAACATAATACTGCCAATATATTATATTTACAACCTGTGATCGATAGACTAACATTAATGCAGAGTAACGAAGTAATAAAACTTGAAGAGCTACATGCTAAATACAAAAAGGTGGTAGAGCTTAAACTGTTATGTGATACAATGAAAAACAGTTTATCAAGTAACGCCATCAAACCATCAAGTCACTACCTGTCCTGATGACATTTCTCTGACTTCTTTCACGAAGATGCTAGCAAGCTGACGCAAAAGCTGCCTGCTAATCGCTGTGGTTCGGTTACCCTTAACTAGGAGTTTCCCGAAACACGCCCAGGAAAGGCGGAGTCAGATAGAGAGACATTACATTGTTCTTAGCACCGAGCCACCCGGCCGCCATGGTGAATATTACAAGCGTTACGATGTAGATGATCTGACCTGACTGACCCGACTCTCCCAAGAAACCATGGGTAATGCAGTTTTTTAGGCCAGCGAAAACAAAACTATTAAAGGTCCTGAATTATGTATATCAAATGATGTACAGGGCTCATAATAAAATAGAATAGAATAGAATAGAAAAGAATAGAATAGAATAGAATAGAATAGAATAGAATAGAATAGAATAGAACTCTTCATTGTGATTGATCAGATACACTGAAATAGCAGTCCTCCTGAAACGGTGCAAGTCAAAAGACAAAGACGATGTTGACAAATTTGATGAAAACATCATAAATAAGGTTGCATTTGTGTAAATGAAAAAAGAATGAAAAACAATTGAAGGTAAATTATTTGCATCACCTGCTTTGGCCGATCAGCCTAATGGTCAAGGGATAAAAACATTTTTTAAGTCTGTTTGTCCATGACTTTGGTTTTTGTGTTTCCTACCAGAGGGCAGCAGAGAGAATGGTTTATGGCCAGGATGTGAAGAGTCTTTCTTGATCTGCTGAAACACAGTGTGCCAAATATGCCCTCTAAGAGAGCAGACTACAGCCAATGGTCTTTCATGCGTTCCTCCCTCTGTAAAGACTCATTTTTATCAGCTACAGAGCATGTTAGCGATACACCTCATCAGGTGTATTCTCCGCTGGGTCTTCGTTACCTCCGACAAGGCGACTGACCTCTGAGAGAGATTCTCTGAGAGATGAGAGAATTAGAAGGTTGAGACACTCATATACGGGAAGCGGTACTTTTTACTAAATGGTGCTATGTGTTTGACTTCTCTGTAAGTTGACAGCACACACCCTGAGGTCCCCGACAGTGTAAAATGAATAAAGCATAGAAATGGGCCATGTTGTTTTTTCCTTATTACTGTGGGACAGTGCAATCATCCAATCCACCAAGCAGCACAGAACAAGAATGCCATGAACAGAGTTTTTGCACATTGTTCTGGGCGCTACCCACATTATCTAGGTTGCTTATTCCTCAGAAACAGTCTATATTTATCATTTCTTGGGTAAAGATGACTACTTAGTCTTTCCACCAATCTATTATAAACACATGGTTTTATGTCAATAAATAGTTTCATGGCAATGTTAAAAAAAGCTCATTAAACATTCAATCGGGGGGTTAAATGCTGAATTTCCTAACCAGCAAAACTTTAAGAAAACTATTTTTTCCAAAACAGGTGAGAGAACCATGCACATCCCAGATGAATGATACCAGCTGGACCGAAGAGACAAAATGAGAGTCTGTGCGGAGTCTGCACAGAAGATAATGCTTTATCGATTTAATTGTTGGACATTTCAGGCACTAACCCTTCTTCAGACATACAGAAGATATTTCTCCATATATAAAATCACCATAAAGTCAACAGACACAATAAGGTTATGAGACACGGCTGTTAAAAAAAAACAAAGCAAGTGCACAAAAAGTCTACATATCTATTCACAGTCTACTGTACATGCATATATACATACTGAAAACGGTTTTTTACATTATTGTCAGTCAAATAGCCACTATGGGTATAACATATACTTTTAAAGTGGAAGCTTCATTGTAGAAACATTTTTATTTTAGTATCATTGTTTACATTCTACATAAAAGGATTTGTTATTTGTAAAAATAGTTTTTAATGTTTTTACATGAATAGAGAACAATATGCTTGTATTAATGGCATCACATAGATTTTTATTTAATACTGCAAACTACTTTGACAATGAAATGCAATCCTATGTAGTTGCTCTGTCTCTCCCAATCACTGTGAACACACATACACACATAATGCAAAGATGTGCCAGTCTTAAGAGGATTATAGCAAAGGGGAACACATAACAATTACTGTCACCTATCATCACACTTGTTTCACACACACACATGCACACACATATGCTTGTGTGAACACACACAGACTGCGGTCCGGAAAAGCACTGGGACTGAGCGATCAGCGAGGAAGAAGTGAAGACACTGTCAGGATGCAGGAGTATGATATCATAGTGCTTGGAACTGGACTCAAGGTAAGAAAAATCTGTTTACAGTAAAATAATCAACCTTATATGTGTAAATCCCCCAAGATAGCCACAATAGCTGGAAGATTTATAAAAGAGGTCATTTAAAGGTTTCAGAGATTAAGCCTCATGAAACAAGTAAATTGTGGTTTATAGTGCGCTCTTCACTATCATGAATAAAATATAACTATAGCCAGTGCACACAATCTCACAGCTTTATCTATGTTAAGACTGACTGATTAAAAGAAAAATCCCCTCTGTGTCACACATTTCCCACATTTAATTTACATTAACATGACAAAATGAAGATAAATTGACCAACAATTGAATTTAAAAAAAAAAAAAAGGGACAGGTGATGGAAAAGGCTCTGTCTTTTACTATTGTTATCATCAAAATGATTACAAAGAAATCTTCAAGTAAGAGTATCACATCTATATTTTCATACTAAACACCATGACATTAATATCTAAATATTAATTTTCTCCCATCAAAATTTCTTGAGCTACAATAATCTGCTGATCCCCTCAGAGCCTGATGGTTGTTAAAGAGGATTTATAACAATGACATCATTATTCTGGTTCTGATCTGCCTTTGCAAACTGATAACTACTGATTCTGATAACATTTGACCAGTTTCCAAACCCTTTCCTGGTCGTTTCAGGAATGTGTCCTCTCCGGTTTAATGTCTCTAAGTGGGAAAAAGGTTCTCCACATTGACAAGAATCCTTATTATGGAGGAGAAAGTGCATCCATTTCTCCCCTTGATGAGGTGTGTTTAATAATCAGCAAATGATCACAGCTGCATAAATATTATCAGATTGCAGCATTAATATGGGATGTCTGTTTTATTTCTAGCTGTACAAGAAGTTTAAAGTGTCAGGTCCTCCTAAATCTATGGGCCGTGGAAAAGAGTGGAATGTTGATCTCATCCCCAAGTTCTTTCTGTCCACTGGTGAGAGTCTGCAGCAGATCATCTGAGGGTTATTTCTTTAGCGTGTACATGTTTTAATAATAATGTTTTTTTTTGTGCTTGCATCAGGCGAGTTGGTAAAAATCTTGGTGCACACTGAGGTTACTCGCTATCTGGACTTCAAAATTGTTGAAGGCAGCTACGTGTACAAAGCAGGCAAAGTGCACAAAGTCCCTGCCACAGAGGAAGATGCTCAGTCCTCAGGTGAGAAGTCAAGCCCTTGCACTTTCAAAGTAGATCTGCGGGCAGGTTTAAAAAATATGATTCTACAAATATATCTCTTCAGATCTGATGGGGATGTTTGACAAGAGGAGGTTCAAGAAGCTGCTGCACTTCGCTCTGAATTTTGAGGAGAAAAACCCTCGCACCCACCAGGATGTGGATCCTCACAAGACAACCACGCGGGAGATGTTCAGTCGCTTTGACCTGGGACAAAACGTCATAGAGTTCACAGGTCATGCCATCGCCTTACACTACAATGAGAGGTCAGCTGCAGAACTTACGTTACCCGGAAAAGGCTGAATGAAATGATTACAAGTGATGAAGGCTTCTCCCTTCTGTCTTTGCAGCTACTTGGACCACCCGTGTGTGGAGACCATCAACAGGATCAGGTTGTATGCAGAGTCTCTGTCCCGCCACAACACCAGTCCATACCTGTACCCCCTCTATGGGCTTGGGGAACTACCACAGGGATTTGCCAGGTGACGATTAAACAAGTTCTGTGTCAGTAAATTACAGAAGATTTGTTTCATGTAAATGAACAGAATGACTCGGATTTCTCCTTGACTGACTTTAGTTTCACTTCTCGTTCAGTGCAGTAAAATCCCCGTCAGGCTCTAGTTGAGACGCTACAACAGATTCATAAAATGGCTCTGAGGTGCAAAACACAAAGCGTGGGGGCTTCTCATAAAATATAATTAATAAAACATTGAAACAGGTCAAAGAGCAGGTAAACAATACAAACAACAATTTACAAGATGGACATTTAACACTACGCCACAACAAAACAGATAATGCAACTTTAATGAAGGCGCAATAGATGAGAAACAGGAAAATATGCAAGGGTTTCAGAAAACGCCAGGAACAGAAATACTAAGCATAAAACAAAGAAACTTTATATGAAATAACAAAAAAGAAACATGTAATCAAACAAATAAAACTACAACAACAAAACAGGAGAGTTGACACAACTTTTGATGTTTTCAGGAAGAAATTTTTTGTTTTTTTTCATGTTTCTTTTTTTCTATGTCTGTGATGCTCTCATATTTTTGCTGTTGCATTTCCTGATTTTTTCACGTTTTCCATTTTATTACCGCCTCTGTTGTAGATTTACTTGTGTTTTTACAATTTAAATTGTCCACTGAAATACATTAAGCACACTTGTGTCTGTTTCAGACTGAGTGCAGAGTACGGAGGAACCTTCCTGTTGAAAAGAGCTGTAGACGAGATTGTAATGGAAAACGGCAAAGTGAAGGCTGTCAAATCTGAGGGAAAGGTGGAGGCGATGCAAAGCAATGTTTTGGTTGAAATGTCCAATGAGCCATTGGGCACTCACTGCTTTTTATTCCTCCCGTTTCCACAGGAGTTCCACTGTAAACAGCTGATCTGTGACCCCAGCTATGTTCCCAACCGAGTCAGGAAAGTGGGACGTATCATAAGAGTGATCTGTATGTTAAATCATCCAGTTAAAAACACTCATGAGGCCAGCTCCTGTCAGATCATCATCCCTCAAACACAGCTCAGCAGGAAGTCAGGTATACCGTCTGCCCAAACATGAAAATGTTAGTCTTGTTGTTCCACTTTAACATCCAGATTATTTTATGTTTGCGTGTCACCCTGCTGAACATGATCATCTCTGTTTTGTTCCTACAGACATTTACATATCCGTACTGTCATACAGCCACAGTGTGGCCTCAGATGGTATGTACATCGCCACGGTGAGCACAAATGTAGAGACAAACAACCCGGAGAATGAGGTGAAACCAGGACTGGAGCTCCTAGAACCCATCATGCAAAAGTCAGTGATACTTTCAAGTCTTGAACTGTTCTGTTTGTTTTGATTAAATTGAAATTAATGTAATCACTCATTAACTCTTTGATTCCAGGTTTGTGTTTGTCAGCCATGTGCTAGTTCCAAATGAGGATGGCAAAAAGAGTCAGGTAAGGAGGAAATTCCCCTGAGAGACAAAAAAAAAGTTGGGAAAAACTGTAGCAGGTCTAAAGTTGCTGATTCTGTCCATTTCCTCTCCGTGGTTAGATATTTGTGTCCCGCTCATATGACGCAACAAACCACTTTGGGGCAGAGTGTGAGGACATCAAAGGCATGTATCACCGGATCACAGGAGCAGAGCTCTGCTTCGGGATGTCTCGGCACCAGTCTAGCAACTCTGACGATGACTGAGAAGCACCTGAACAGACGTGATGATTACACACAACCGTTAGGGTTTTATATAGCAGATAGAATAAAACGTGTGGGCTTGTTCTTGTTTCGATAAAATTTGCCCTTTTTGTGGAAGTCTGCACATCACATGATGAGTAACTGTTTGGAAACCTCCCCCTTATGTTGTGTTTTCTGCATTTCATTCTTGTACATCTGCAATGTTTTATGAGACGATGCAACACAGCAAGGTTTTTTTGCTGCATAGCTAATAGGTTTTAATGTTTACACTTTAGTCAAATGCAAACAGAATAATTTTCTTCGCAGATTTCAATGAAAAACAGATACTTCACTTTTGGCATATTGTTTGAAACCAAAATAAATAAAGGATTTGCTTATTATTCATTAATGTATCAATTCTACATATGAATAACTGAAGCTTATTGGACACATTTTTCGGCTGCAGGTGAACGATGAGGGCTATAACACTCAGACTGACTCTGGCCATGTTGCACTGAGGCTGATGATTAGAGATAAATCCCAGTGATGTGTGGAGGATTTGTGGGTTTTTCCCTATGTGAGGCTTATGTGTGAGAGGGACAAAGCCGCTGAATTATGTCATATGCTGCACAGGCAGCGCTACTGGTGGAGGACATCAGACAGACGCACGCAGTAAAGAGGCTTATCCAGATGAAGGACAGTCGCCTCCGACACCATCTCACCTCTGCACAGGCTGGAACATATGTACACATATAAAATCTTTATTTTACATACTGACACACAGATCTGCATTTGCAAAATACAGTATATTAAGATGCTTTTGATTCACATTTACATGAGTTACATAAATATTTAAGTATACACTCTATGCATGGAAGACTTGTATCTATATATAATAATACAGTTACAGTCTATCATTCATTCAATGATTCACTTTATAATCTGGATTTCAGCTCTGGATTTGGTTGCAAACATGACAACAGACCTGCCCAACCAAATTCTGCCTGCTTATAAATCTCACAGGAAACCCTAAAAAAACACTAGCAAGCAGAAATCTGGCTCACTTCTCAGCAGAGTGGCTCGGGTCGTTGAGGTGTGGTGGATGCTTTAAAGAACTTCATTCAGAAAAATGACTGAATGCCAGGGTTGGATATAATGTGTTTATGTTCCTTTGTGAGCTAACTGCAGAAGCCGAAACGGCCATTTCACTTTTAAGTCAATGCTTTGTCTTAACTTATCATTCTTGTTTCTGGCTGGTGTTGCAACACTTAGTCCTCTTTAACTTCTAGGGCTGTGCTGGGAGAAGGAGGAATCAGACCAGCGGCAACCAATCTTCGCTCACTCGTCAGGAAGTTGAATGTTGCACATGCATTTGGCTGCAAAAGAAACAAAGCCATTTAAGACAGTTCTGTTTACTTTAATAGTTGTTTTTATCAAGTGTGCTATGCTTTTATTAATCATCATAGCGGCGCTTTATGTCACTGAGACACTGTATACTTTACCGTGTCCTGCACCTCCACAGAAATGCCTTTACGCTTCAGAAGAGCAAGGACTGAGGGGTCGATGCGTTCAAGCTTTAAGCCCGTTCCCAGCACAAGAATCTCTTGATGAACCAGGGAGAAAAGACAAAAAGATAAATAGAAGGAAAAATGTTTTTGTTTAAAATGCTCTGGCTAAAAGGAACTAAATGAATGACTAATTCAAAGAAAAGTACACATTGCTCCATGGAGAGATGTGGGAAATGATGCACTTTCAGGAATAAAACTGATGTCTGTCGTATTCTGTGCTTCTTCTATCAAGCTTTACCCAAATGTACTCCTGTAGCAGGTTTTAGACCAGCACCACCCTCCTTCGTTGCAACTAAAACACCAAATGTGGGATTAGGCTTGTGTGGGATTTGTGGACAACGCTGGGGTGCAATAAAGATGAAGATTTTGATAGATTTTTTTTTTAAAGAGCTTATAAGATATTTTCAGGCTTTAATGTTTTAAAACAAAAAACAAAAACATAGAAAACAGTCCTGATTTTATTTCATGCCATGCAAAGCTGCAGCATTTGTGTTTGCGTGTCGCAACTTCACAACATCTTTAGGGACTTCTTAGGACTGCAGTGTATGTGCTTTTTTTCTTTACCTATTGTTGGTTCAATCATGTGGAAGAGTGAAACACTGTCTACTGTTATGTCTTTATATGTGCCAATCTGCGGAGAGACATGATTTAAAAATCAGTACAAAGAAATAAACAACACTGCAAAGATCTGAGGGAATATCATCTGGATGTTGATCTCACGTTCCACTGCAGGATAGCAGGGGGCAACACAGCACAGGGCCCAAACACCCGGTTGCCATCTATGTTGAATCCTGATGAACTGTAGCTGTGGATCAAGATGCCGCTCTCTGGTTCCTTCTTCATTACAGACACTGTGGTACGTTGGTACAACTCATCATCGCCAGGTTCCAATCTATGAGCACGGGACAGCAATGGACTGAAACCAAAGACAGGAAAAATTAATTAGAATATACCAAACAATACCACATCATCCCATTTCCGTTCTTTTGTGTAAGTGAACATTAGTCATGGGCCACATTTACACTTTTATACCTCCTGACCTACATTAATGTATAACAAATATCTATTGTTGTTAAAAAAACTGCGATGGTGTGAGAAAGTAGTTTGTGTGAGTTTATTTTCTGTTCTTTCCCTATCACTTCACTCTGTCCCTTTAATTTTCACACTACCAGGAGGCACTTCAGATCTGCCAAACAACCCAGTTTACAAGCCAAAAATCAAATGCCAACATACTGACAGGGGTGCCTGCCAAAGGCTTAGACTCATTTCTGGAAAAGACAAACAGGCACTTCTGCATGTAAGAGGAACTGCAAATGCAAACCCATTTTGTTTGTGGCTCTTTAAAAAATCTGCAGCCCAGCTGTGTTTTTGACGCACAGATCTCTGTAGATACCTAAAGTTGCATCCAGTGTTCTTTGTTAGGTTATGGAAAGCAGACCATTTTCATTTGCATCAATAACTGTGGGATGGTAACAGATAGCCTTTGGCTGGATCCAGAGATCTTATTTCATAAAACTCTGCAGGAAATTTCGAGGCCTGAATGTTACAAATGTAGCAAAACGAACTAAAACCAAACCCCACCTAAGCTTCAATCAACAAAATTAAACATATTCTGTCCATTACAACCTTAATGGAGTCTGATATTAAAGCTTGAGCTCAGAATGCAGTTAAATAAATAAAAAATGCTCACGCAAGGCATGGTGACGTGCAACAAAATAAAAAAAAGAATGTCTTGTGTAGTATGAGTGTCTGACAAAATTACAAATTATGTATGCTCACAATGTTTACCATGTTTAAAGAAGCTGTGCTAAATATGAAAAATGCTAGAGAACAAATTGTTCAAGAGTGAGGGACCCAGAGTTACACAGAATCAGTAACCCATGACAAATATGGACAATCCAACATAAAGAGCACTTTATTTGTTTATGCAGAATGTAAACTTCCATATTACCTGACTGGATTAAGAGTGTAGCAAAACTTTCTTTGGAATTTAAAAATAATTATGGTTTACAGGTAGTGCTGAGAGTAGGTTTTGATTACCCACTCATTTTGCTTTATTTGCTATTTCAGGAATGCAAGAGTACATGTGTGTCCATTTCAAATGTAAGTGGACCTCATTACACATAATAACACTCCATGGGCAACTATGTTGCAAAAACGGCTCCAAATACTGAACCCTTGTAAAGAAGCTAACTCAAAGTCCTATGGCAAATGCAAGCGTTGTATAAACGCCATAGCACCTTACAGGTGAAAATGGGTTTAAATCCAAATATTAGTCTGTTGTTTGTGTTACGCCTATTATTCATAAGATATAAATTACTCAAAATCATTTATTAAAACATTACCCTACCTGGAAAAGGCGGGGACTGCTTTGGAAGAGAACAAAAACCCCTGTGTTGATCTCTGAAGGAGAAATCTGGTGCAAACCGAGGTGGCCATGTTGACAAGTGTGCCGGTGACAAGCAGGGGGAAGGAATTCTCTGTAACACCAGGCGCTCGTTTCCGGTGTTGTGCAACGAAAGCGAAAGACTGATGCAGAGTGATAGATAAGTTATGTTTATTTTATTATATCACAATCAATTATTATTTGTACAACCCCAATAAAAAGGGACTAGGATTCTGCGTTTCCCACTTTCTCTGTTTTAATATACCAATTTGGATATCTTGTTTGCCTGAAACCAGAAAAGGTTTGTGAGATTTGCAACCATTTTCTTCCCATTTAAATTTGACACACAATCCCAACCTTTCTTAATGATAATAATGATAATAAATTGGTAATTATATATAGATAGATGATTTTGCATTGTGTCTTTCAAGGTAGATTAGAAGCTCGTCCTTGCTCTGCTTTTGATTAAAACGCCTGGTGGGCGTGTTCAAGACACAACAGCGCCCCCTGCGGTGATTCCAGCTTACACCTAGGTCAGATGATCCGAGCTACATTGTAAATAGACATCAGCGATACACCGAAGCCATGCCTTCCTAGTCTCTTTAAATCACTCCCAACAGAGCAGATTTTTCCGCCCGGACTCATCTTTCCTTCCGACAGAATTACTCTGGCTGGTTTCTGGGTCATTTCGTCGTGTCAAAGTATTTTTAAAGTATGTACCGGTCTCTGTATGCTTTCCGATCCGTGGAGCCCAACTCGCTGCACTTCGCAGCCGGAGAAAGCTTCCTAATCCTGGAGAGGAGCAACAAACACTGGTGGCTGGGGTCCCGCTGCAGCTCCGGGGAAACGGGCTACATCCCTGCCTCGTATATCGAAAAAATACAGGTAAGACTGGGTTTTGATTCAGTTTTTCTCCCGCTGATCGATGAGAAGGGGCGGGTTTTGTGGTCACTGGAACCCGGTTGGAAGTGAAATGCAGTGAATGTGCTGAATTGATGCAATAGAAAGAGACAGATCCAGTGCGGGATTGGTGCTGCAGCGCAGGCCGTGTTAAAGCTGACTGCTCTGGTAGAAAATGCGCATTTAGCACAGAAATCATAAATTATTGGGAAGGTTGCCTGATGTAAGGATGCGGATTTGTCTGCTCTGCAGCTAGAGAGGACACGGGATGGGCAAGGAGAGGAGACAGGGAAGGATGGGAGTGAAGGAGGATGACAAAGCACAAGAAAGAAATTGAGAAGAGATCCGAGGACAAGCTGGTTTCTGCTACAATGACTGCATATTTTCCATTATCAGGAATTCTTTTTGGATGAGTAGATGCAGTCTTCCTCACAGTTTTAGTTTATCCTCAGTCACACCCTCTGAAACTTAGTAATGAAGACACTTTCCAAAGATGCAGAGCTCCGGTGAACTAGTCAGAGCTTGCAGGTTGTGTCACGAGTGGATCTCAGGCTTTTCTGTGCCCTGGCAGGAGAGGAATGCTCTCTCCTGTACATAATGACATCGGTTGTGGAGCTTTAATGAGCGAGAAAGTGAGGCGTTGCTGAGCTTGTGTGACTCCAGTTAAAAGGCTGTTGTAGTTAGATAACGGTCCTGGTTTGTTTCTGCCTGTAGTCACACATGTCTTCAAGTCATTTCCTGTTAAATTAAAAGTTTAATAACTGTAGATGCTGCCATGTTAATGAATATTTAATCTCTTCATGTTTTTCTCATGTGTTTTGTGGCAGGCTCCAGAGCAGGATGAGGTGCTCCAGTCCATTGACAGAGCAATCGAAGGAATCCACAATGTGGCCTTAAAAAATGGTGGCAAATACAATCTTGAGCAGCGAGACGTTCTACAGTGAGTCAAAGTAAATTTTTACTTTAAAAAAAGAAGCATCATATAATACAGCGATGACTTAAGAACAGTTTTTTCCCCGTATCGCAGAAAGCTGATCCATCACAGAAAGGAAACCCTTGCTCGGCGAAGTTCCTCTTCCACCGGACACAAACAAGGCCTCCCATCTTCCAGCAGCGAAATATCTCTCAGTCAGACCCCTCCTCCAGCCAATGGCCTTCACCGGGACTATGGACGACAGGGAAGCGTGCCGCTGTCAGGAAGTATGGACAGCATGCATGGAGAGCAGGGTTTCTATCAGGTAACCAACTTCTTCTGTATGCATGAAAGCACACTGTGCAATAAATGAGGTTGAAGGCTGTTGCTCTGTCAATCATGCATGCACCATCGGATGAATCTGTTTTGGGTATGCAGAGAAAGATTTCTATCTGTGTGTGTGTATTTCTGCTCCAAGTAACCATAATGTGTAGATCAGCTCAAGGTCCTTGTCAGTTTAGTCAAATAAGTCATTACAGTTAGCCAGAGGAAGCTTGCGCTCATTCTTTATTGTGAGGCAGTGAACTTTAAATAACATTGTTCATACATACAAAATGTATATATATACAGTACATTCACTATTCACAATAAATTGATGATATTGTTAGAGACTCAGTGGATGTTGTACATCAGTGTTAAACTAATGAAAATAGTTTTTCTTCTCATTCATTATTACTAATATCAATGGGAAGTTTTACTTATTAGATTAAAATTCTGACCGAATAGGAAAAGCACTCTATAAATAACAATAACAATATCCTTAACTTATCGTGAATAGTTAATATGAAAAATAACAACTAATTGGGAAAAACCTGAAATATAACAGCTTTAATTCAGACAGACTGTACATGAGCTCCGCCTCAGCTAAAGTGTGCCATCATTGCTCGTCAACTTGGCAGATTGTATTTGTCTTAAATTTCCATAAGTTGTAATTTAACACAGCATACTGAAATTGAGCTTGTTTAGCTTGAGTTTAAACTGGTCAGGAATGGTTAATGTCTCTGTTTGATTCTGTTTTTCACTGAGTTTTTATTTGTACTGTTGCCACATGGAGTGGATGATGCTGATTGCTGCTGTTTCCTCTCATTTTCTCTGTTTCATGCGTTGTGTTGGTGCTATAACTGGTTTGTTATGACCGGGGCTTTTGGGCCAGAGGATAAAATGGGCACTGACACCGCCGTTTATGAAGAAAGAAACTTACCTGACTTTGAGCCCAAGATATGTGATTAAGACAAATGCAGCATCATCATTACAATATTCTGTCAATTTCTACTGAACTACTAAACTGTGTGTAATCTTTTTATTCAGATCATGCTCATTTACATAGTTCAGGGTGAACTCTTTGTAATCACTAAGGCACGGTTGTCTCGAGGTTTAAAAACTTTGTGTCATCAAACTATTTAGATAATTGATTGGTAATTTGAGTAGTTCTGAGTAGTACTAGTAGCTCTTAATGGTTTTAATTTCTTCAAACTGGGGATTTTAAGCTTTTATTAGTATAATTTCACATTTTGTTTAGGGAAATATTCTTTACACAGCACCAGTCAAAAATTAAGACACACTTTTCCAGTGGACTCAGTGGGAAAGTGTCCAAAGTTTGGATTAGATGGTTGAAGTCGAAAGGAACACAGCATGCTCACAAATTCATAATTAATTCATTTAATAAAGAGAGCATCACAAATTTCCTTACTTTGATAAGATTCTATATTTATTAATCCAAAGTATTGTAGAGTCAGATGTGACACCATCTGCCCGACAGCTAAAGTTTTCCCTGGAATTTGGTCATTAACAGGACAATAATCCCAACGTTCTATAAGTATTTTATAATGTGGAGAAACCCAATTTTTTTTGTGTTTTGATCTGTAAAAGCTGCGATTTTTTTACAACTGTAAATTATGTGCGTCTATTCTAAATAGGCAAACACCAGTTTAAACAGTCACATTTTTTTTTATAAATCATGTAATTTTATCTACAAACATATCAGTGAATCTAATGTAGTTTGCTGAACTGTTAATTAAAGATAATTGTTACCTTGAACATTAATGATACCGAACCTCTGTTTTATTTATTCATTCATTTGCCATGCAAAGTCTGCAACACATGTTCATAATTCTGGTAACCCCGTCTTGCTTGTGTCCCCCCTCCTGCAGATCCCACCTCAGCCTCGGCGTGCTGCTCCGATCACTCCACCTCCCCCTGAGAAGCAGAGAAATAACCGGCGTCTGGGTGAGTTACACTTTAAATCCTCCCCCACGTCCTGCATGTTTGCTCAGTTTTTGCTGATGTTACCTGCTGCAGCTCTAGACCTCACAAACACTCTATTCTTAGTCGGGTCACCCCTGTTCACTCACGCTTCTCTCTGTAACTGGAGCTGTCCTCTCTGCAGAGCCTGAGGTCCCCTCCAGAGTGTCCTCTCTTCCTCCGTCCCCCGCTCCCTCCCTCTCGATCAGCACCACCTCTCTAGAGTCTGGCTCCTCCCACTCCCTGGTCTCCTCTGATGTCAGTCTGCCAAGTGTTTCCAGCCGGGGCGCGGCGGGCGGGGCGGGGGGGGGGGCGGGGGGGGGCGGGGGGGGGGGGGGCGGGGGGGGGGGGGGGGGGGGGGGGGGGGGGGGGGGGGGGCCGGGGGGGGGGGGGGGGGGCGGGGGGG
>JAVQJG010020598.1:0-11558 GCA_036024015.1 Craterocephalus amniculus | reverse complement strand
ACTGTAGGGATGAGAGCTGCTTAAGTATGGACTGTATGGGAAATAATGATTGGATTGGAAAATCCAAAAAAAAGCCAGTTTTCTGAGGGTAATAGCTCGAAGAACTGCAAACTGAACTATGAACATCATTTTTGGAACGGTTAACTTTGTTAAAAAAAACTGAAATAAAGTTAAAATCAATGCTGCAGATTACTTTAGATATGAAGAAATAGAGAGTTATAGAAATAAAAATGACCATGGACTCCAAAGTTTTGTACTTAATGTTTGCCAGTCACATTATCAATCTAACTCAAACACACTCTTAATCAACAACACGAATTATTGTTGTTATAACTTGCAACATTGGGACTGGTCAGTTTGTTGAATGCACATTTATCACAGCATCAATCCCATGATTTATGTGGCAACTTGTCTCAGATGATCATTTGCTTCATAGCTCAAAATTCAAATTATATATATGATGTACTTATATACAGTATCTGCCACTGGTAGACTGTGGTGGTGCTCCCTCTCTTCAAGAAGGGAGGTAGAGCATGAGCTCCAGCTGCAGAGGGATCACTCTCAGTCTCCCATGTAAGGTGGGTCCGTCGGATAGTTGAGTCTCGGATTGAGGACGAGCAGTGTGGTTTTTGTCCCGGTCATGTAGCAGCTCTATGCCCTCTTCAGGGTCTAGGAAGGGGCATGTAAGTTCCCCCACTAATCTACATGTGCTTTGTGGACTTGGAGCAGGTGTTTGACCGTGTCTGCCGGGGGCTCCAGTGGGGGGTGCTGGAGTGCTGGAACCCCTCGTACAAGTTGTCCGGTCTCTGTCTAACCAGTGTCAGAGCTTGGTCTACATTGCCGGCAATAGGTCGGTGAGGGTTGGCCTCCACCAAGGTTGCCCTGTGTCACTGATGATGTTCATAACATTAATGGACAGAATTTCTAGATGCAGCCGAGTTGTTGAATGGATCCAGTTTGGTAACTCAGGACTGGGTCTCCGCTTTATGCAGATGATGAGACTCTTCTGCAGGGTGGCCGGGCTCTCCCTTAGAGCTAGGGTGAGAAGCTCAGTCATCTGGGATTGGCTCAGAGTAGAGCCGCTGCTCCTCTGTATCCAGAGGAACCAGATGAGGTGGCTCATGCATCTGGTATGATGCCTCCTGGGGAGGTATTTAGGACACGTCACACCAAAGCAGAGCCCAAGGTAGACCCAAGAAATGCTGGAGGAATTACATCTCTCTCTGGCCTAGGAGCGCCTTAAGGTCCCCCCAGATGAGCTGGTTGGGGAAAGGGAAGTCTGGGCTTCCCTCCTTAGGCTGCTTCCCCCGCGACCTGATCCCGGATAAAAAAGGCAAGGCAAGTTTATTTATATAGCGCTTTTCAGGTCCAAGACAATTCAAAGTGCTTTACATAAAGCAGAACATGGATGGATGGATAGATGGATATTGATATACAGCAAGCAATTTGCAGTTTGTACGAAACATAGTTATCATGGACACAGTAATAACATACAATATTTTGTAGTTATTTTTGTAGTTGGTATCAAATCTGGTGATGATTTTGTCATCTGTCTTGACATGCATACATGTTAAAGATAAACCATCAGAGTTTTGTTATGTTTCTGTGCCAGACTTTTCTGTGAGTACAAGTTGGTATTAGGTGGACTGTTCTATTTGTGTCTCCACCTGAAGGTCGATATTGAAGGAAAAAAGCTTGAGAAATGGAATAAAAGACAAATAAGAGAGAGAAGAAGTATGTCATGCAACTCCCTTTAAGCCTGCGAGGGATGCAGGGAAGGAGAAAATGAGAAGTGAAGAGGGATCCCTCTGAGTCATCCTCGGAGTTTTCCTCCCTCCTCTCACCTCCTCCTCCCTCCTCCCACAATAATTTACAACACTCCCGTCCTCCTCGCTTTTCTTATTTTTTCTCCAGTTTTCAGCCTTTGTTCCACTTGTTTGTGACTTTGCTGTCATTCACAAAAGGCCTCTTCATAGCTTACATATATCTTTTCATTCTTTTCTCTCTTAGAAACTTGTGCAGTCTGTATTTCCTTCAGGTTTTCCGCCTGTTTCCTTCTCTGTGACTCTCAGTGGAATACTGATGAGCCTGAGATTGCAGCACTCCCCCCACCCTCTTCTAAGCAAAGGAAGCCCCGTGAGGATGAGCACGCAGAAATCCTGAGTACATATTTGACTCAGAGCAGTGTGACTGCCCCTCCTTCTTGTTATTTATTGGCTCTTTACTTGATTCAGTCCTGTATCTACTCTGGAGTCCACTTGCCCTTTTCCACACTACCCTCTTAATTGCCTGTCACCCCTCTTCCTTTTCTCCATGTCCACCTTCATCCTCTTCATTAAACTTTATTATCCCTCTCATGTTGCCCTCTATACTTTTTATTTAAGATTTTAATGGTTTGTTTCTCAGTCTGCTTGCATTCAAGTGTCCTTTCATTTTCTCAGAGCGCATAAACATGAACATTCACTCATTTTGTCCGCAATGACCACTATTGCTGTAGACACCACATGGTCCCATTTGTGCGTGTGTGTGTAGGCATGTGCTATCATGTCTTCTGGTCATGTGCCACTTGTTTCATAAGGATGCAACACTGCTCTCTCTCTATTATACTGAATTGAACTGAGGTTTAATAAAGACTGCAGGGATCCAAATCTAATAACAGCAGCACTCTGCTTATTGGAATGCTCTCACTCACCTTCACACTTAGCACTCACACACACTCATGCACACTCTTATCCTACAATGACATATGAACTCATATTTATTCATATTAGCCATTTTAATGTTCATATTTATCATATACGTGTGCAGCCAAATAGCACTGATGTTTTGAGCTGATCCCGAGGTGAAGGATCTTATTTCTACAACAAATTTCTGTCCAGTTTTGATTTAAAACTTAAAGTCCTTGCTCAGGACATGTTATTAAAACCTTTCACTGACATGATCTCACCTCTAATCAAGCTAGACTTATTATATTCCTGCTACTTTGATATATAGCAGCCCATAAAAATGTTATATTGTGCTAAAAAAAACATATGAATCAAATATTATAATCTGTGACATGTGAGGAATTAATTTCCTTGCACAATGTGTTTGTAGGGCTGTATTTTCCCTTTCATTTTAAGTCTTTTTTAAAATCAGCCATGGCGTTCTGCTGCAGATTGCTTAATGCAAAGGCCACACACACCCAAGCTGCATGTTTGGCTGTGTTTGAAACAAAGCTATTTAGATCACAGAATAACATGTTGCCGGACTTCTGTCTTCTCCAGCGCTGCCAGGACTTTGACTGCCAAGGAAATTTAATTTCATCCTTTGGTCCATGGCTGTCCCCAGCCCAGTCTTCATTTGTGCTATCATTGGTATGAAAGGAGTCCTGTCTGCAGCATAAATTACAGATAGGACACTTAGAACCTGTTTAACCAAAGGGTTGTTGGTCAGTATTTTTGATTTAATTGGAGGAAGGCGCATCCTCATTTTTAGAAGTGAAGCCTTACAAATGGTGACACAGTCACTGTGACATTTTCACTTTAACATTCTTTCTTTTACATTTAGTTTTATACATAATCTTTGTCTTATTTAAAATCATCACGTTTTTTTATCAGTTCAACCTATACAGTAGGTTGTTTTTTCCTCCCACATTTCTCTGCCGAACTGGTCACAATGCTTTTTTTTGTTTTAGAATCAGAGTATTGGAGCAAAGCTCATATAGTGGGCAGCAGGGAGCAGCAACAGAATGATGACAAAATTGTAATATCTTGTGTTTCATCAGACAGCTCCTGCTCAGTTTAATGATATCAGTGAGTCTGCAAGTGAATGATGTCAACGCCTAAAGAACCACATGTGAATAGAATGATTGATGATTTGCATGAAGCATTTTGATAGATAGTATCTGTCTTGTGTTTGTAGAACACTGTGTACTGAAAAATAAAGAAAGGAGTAATTCAATATTAAAAATGGCCAAACACCTGTGAAAAAAACAGCTTATGTGTATCTGCAAACTGCTGCAAAAAATGTACAGCCATGCATTATGAATTAGATTCTTGTGGAACTTCACTGACATGCATTTGCCCAGTGACTGCAGTAAAAGAAAAAAAAGAATGAAACAATTTAATAAAGAAGCCTAGCAGCAGCAAAGGACAAATTAAAGGGGCAGATTTTTTTTCAAGAGGTCTGTATAGCAGCATGCCTTTTTATTCCTGCAGTTAGAAAGTAACTCATTGCACATCTGGATCATGAAACTCAAGGTGTATTTTTGGCTTTGGCAACCTGTCCACAGCTTTTCTGCCTGAATCAGTGCGAGTGCATCTGTGGCAAAAAGCCACAAGCCTCTTTCAGAACAGCTGCATTTTTCATTGTCTGTGGCTGCAGGCTAATACAGGAGTTTGATGCATCTGCTGTTGCTGGGGAATAATACGATTGAGTCAGTTTAAAAAGTCGACTCTTCTCCTCACCAAATGCCGTTTGTTCATTGATAAGAGTTGCCATTGTGTGTGTGCATGCGCTCGCTTGTGTACAAAGACAAAGACTTTGAAAGAAAAGAAAAAATGAAATGAATGACTCAGCTAAAAGTAAGAAATCAAAGCGATGCAAGAATTAAGATGAGCTCAGTCCCTCGTCACACACACAGACAGAAACACACACTCTGCTACAGTGGTGCATTGAAGCATGCTGGCAGGGCGTGTGAAGAGTATAAATAGCTCTGCATCCTCACTGATGCTATTTTTAAACCAGGAGTCGTGACTGACTTAACCAAGGGCAAGACAGAGAAGTAACACACACACACACACACTCATAAAGAATAATACTGTGCTAGATCTTCCATCAGGCAGTAGACTTCTTGGTAAGCCATGAATAACCTGGCACCAGTTAAAACATAACCCTCTCCCTTTGTCAGCTTATGTCTGTCTCTAGCTGACTCTCATTTTTCATTGTCAGTGCTGAATGCAAACCTCTTTCTGTCAGATTCTTTCCCTTTGTCTCGTTCTCTGGAGCCCACTGTAGTGTTCCCATTCTTTCAGATCAAACCTCGTGTCTCATTTGTGTGTTGATTTCATTAATGGCCCAGCGAGATGCTGAACAATCAACTGTGGGAACACGCTGTGAATTTCTACAAGGCCCTTCAAGTATAGTCAGCGCAGTGTTTTCCCACAGATCACATCGTACTTACATAAAGTGAAGCAACCCAAAAAACATGTAAGATAATGATTTGATTCGCTGTATCTGCGTGAAAAGAAGGCCAGGGTTTGTGTGTAAATAAATAAGAGAGAAATAAATAATAGAAAAAAAATGAGAGAAAAGAAATATTTTATGACTTATGGTGGAAAAAAGACTGATTTGATATGCAAATGTTTTAACAGTCATACTTTGGGTTGTTATATACACTTGTGGAGAACCTGAGTAATGTCAAGAGGGGAGGAAAAAAAGGAAGATTTACCTGGCTTCACTGAGCAAGCTGCCAGAAAAAACCACAGAAGATTGATGGACACCACTGAAGATTTGGCTCCCTCCTTGTTATTCGTGTGTCTTTAGTAGCTTTTTTCTTTCATATGGTGGTCTTTATGCTTTTAGTTTGGCTTCAGGAAGTGTAGTACCCAAGCAGGACTAGAAGCTGTGTGTGTCCTTGCCACCACCAAGCCTCCACATGTTTTATTGGTGAGCCTGTGTGCTTTGAAACAGCCAACTACCACTTTCCTCTGGATGCTTAAACCTTTGAGTTTGTTTTCAGTGATGGTTTGTTTATTTTCTGCAGCGGCATCACTTCACCAGTCACTGCATGTTGTGGGTGAACTGGAAATGCTTCTAAATGCAAATTTCAAATTTGGAATCAACTGCAGACTTTCAACTCTTTAAAGCCCAATCCAGGAAAAACTGGGGAGAAAAGTCATTTTTTTAAATAATCATACATCTTTTATTGGCCCATAAAAAAATGGCAGTTTTTTTTGTTAGATTTGGGCAATTAAAACAGATTATAGTATAAACGCACAACTCGTGAAATCAAATTAATTTCCCAACACATTGAGGCTTAACACTTCAATCAGTTTGCAGATTTGTAAAGCTGTAGAGTTGCTGTTATGGGACTTTCTAGATGAATATGTGCCAGAATGTGTTTAGCCTTTGTTCTCGTAGTTTACCTGTGGTGGTGATTATGGCTCAGCATGGAAGGTCGCAGTGTAAAAAGCCGGTGTCCAGCTGAGGTGTTGATTGCCATATGTAGGGAGCTGTTTGTTGGCTGACACTAGAAAAACATTAACGCAGAACACTAAGGATTTTTTTTTCAGGATTTGTTCATTAAAAGTCTTATTTGCTGTCCCTAAACCTCAAACGTTTTCATGTCTACAACTGTAGCACTTCACGTGCCAAAAAAGTATTCAGGTTGCACTTAATAATGAATGGATCAAACATACTGTAGCTGATCCTGCTCAGAGCTGCACAGTAAAAGTTAAATCATTTTGCTTGCCTCGTCTGAACTCAGCTCTGAGTCACAGGAACAAATGTCTTGCCAGTGTTGGCATGCAGGAGAGCAGCGAGGCAGTGGGAGGTAGCAGCTACTTTCTCAGCAAGACATGTGAGCCATGTCAAGTCTGCCGTTTTGCTGAGCACACATACAATATTATCGTGATAGCATATGTATTGTTTTGCATATTTATAAAAAGGATTGGCGATATATGTCATGCTAAAACAGATTTGTTGTAAATATTTGCTATCCTTGCTCTCAAGGTGTCAGCTACAGAACTAAAGCTAGATAGCTGAACGAGGGCAGCCGTAAAAATCAATCAAAGGTCTTCCCTTTTCTTTCATTTCTGCCGTTTGGGAACAGAGCACAGCCGGCACCTGTCGACTGCAGGCACTCCACCAGACAGACACACTGACAGAGACAAAGAGGGGTGTGGAGGCAGCGACCAGGAAATCATACAGAAAAATGGAGAGTGGGGACGAAAGAATTGTGGAAAGAAAGGTAGACAGAAAATGAAGAGTTTAAACATGGAAAAAGAGACTCAGGGAGTCTGTTCTCAGGAGACAGGCAGGGCAAAGTTGTGTGAAGCTAAGATCAGAGGAGGGGATCAGCCCATGTATCCTCTCTGTGCTCAATGTCTCTTTTTTTTTGTCAGCAGAGGTGATAAACATCTATTCTCCCTTCCAGTGTGTGTCCAGTCTGAATGAGACAAGCTGGGAATGCAATGAATCAATTTTCCTAAGTGATGGACATATTTTATGGACCTCCTCCTTTATTTTACAGTACTGTGAGCACATTGATGTTGTGGGTAGCAACCAGTCACTATTCATGGAGAAAGCAGGGAATTAAAGGAGAATTTCACTTTTTTTGAACCTGGGGTCTGTTTTCATCTTTCGTTTCAGCTGCTAGCTGCCTGCCTGGCTAAATACTGGAATGATCCTGAACGCTCCTTTCTCCATCACTCACATGTTTGGAAGGAAATATGAAAACAGACCCCAGGTTCAAAAAAAGCGAAATTCTCCTTTAATATACAAAGTTCTTAAGCTTATTTCAGCATGATGTACTGAAACACACTATGTTACTTTAACATTATATTCAGAGTCTTGTCTCTGGATAGGATGCAAATGGTCTTAAACTGTAGGAAAGGTCTGATGCAGAAGCGTGTCCTTGGAAAATCATGTGCGGTAAGGTATCCTGTGAATGGGCGATGTTTGAATGTTTACTATAATGTCACATAAGGTGAAGTCCTGTCGACTGCCAGTCATAGAAAGTAAGGTTACATCACTGTGACATGTCCCCGAGCCAGAGGGGAATATAGTTTGGAGGAAGTAGACTACATCATTTAACAGGCTATCTGCTGGCTGCAACATTGCACTGGCGTATCCTAGCAACCAGTTTAGAAGAAGGGCTCGCTCAGGCAAAGCCTCAGTTCCAGCTGGTGATCTCTGAGGAGTGAGCGTGTGTGTGTGTGTGTGTGTGTCTATTAGCTTTCTGGGATAATAGATGAGTGTTGTAGAAATTAGCGTGCTGGCTTAGTCCTGCAGGGAAGATCAATATCAACTATACATTCATCTCTAATTACCATAGTGGAAGTTAGAAGGAATCTCTCTTCCTATTTCCCTCCCTCCTCTCATAATCTTTTCTTGGTCTCTTGCTTTTAATGCTCTCTGCAATTTTCTATTACTCATGTCCTCTTCTAAATGTTTGCCCATCTTTCTTTTTTTTTTTCTTTGGAAATTTAGAGGAATTCTTGGTATAAAATGAATAGAAATGTTTTTGGAAAGCATGGCTGTATGGTTCATCAGCAACCAGCACTCTAAAATGACAGTGTTTCCGATTTATTATCCTTTGGGTATTTGTGAAATGAATCTTTCCTTTTTGTCCTTTCTTCCCCTCCCTCTTTGTACTCTCAGTCGTATTATTTATTAAGAACATAACATATTTCCCTCTGCTGTTCGGCCCTCTGTCCTTTTTGGTCATCTTCCAAAGACTTTACAGCCTCGCTATAATGACCGGAGAAGTTATTTTGTTGTGATATTTGACTAAAGACCTTTTTCTTCATGTTTCTCTCAGTACTGAGTATCGGGGAAGGAGGATTCTGGGAAGGCACAGTGAAAGGGAGGACAGGCTGGTTCCCAGCAGACTGCGTGGAAGAAGTTCAGATGCGACAGTATGACCCACGGCTTGGTAAGACATCTACATGCACACGGACATGCACATGCTCCTGTTCATGTGGTGCACTCATGCACCCTTAATCCAACAAGTTGGATTTGCTGTAATGCTTTGCAGCAGTTTGTTAAAGCTACTGTATGCTCACCTGGTTAAAGTAAGGCCTATAGCTCCTGTCGCACTTGTAATATTTTTACAATATAAAATACGTCTCTGGGGGGATTTATATAATTAGTTTTTAAATGTTGAAAAAACTGGATATCAAAATTTGCAACATGAATTAATTTAGATCTTATTCTGTTATATTGTAAGCCAACTTTGATCTGATCTCTGCCCGGATTTGCAGAGAAATTCCACTGCCAAAGCTTTAAAAATCAGTTTAAAAAAAAGATTCCTCACATATCTGGAGGAGCTGGATCAGTTTGCTGACCCGAAATGTTTGTCATTTTTACAGTTTTTTCCATGACAATCTTAAAGAGAGACATGTCTCGAGTTTCACTCACGTCCATGAATAGATGTCCAAATATTATAATGAATGATCTTTGACATATTCTTCATTTGTCTCCTCAGTTACATAAAAAACTGATCCAGTAAAAGTTTGGGGACTCGATCAACCTATTTTATGTAGTCCATGTTTGCACTGTTCATCTTCCCACAGAACAACTGAAATCACTTTTCTTGATCATCTGTACTCTTGTAATGTCCCAGTAAAGGCTGTTGATTCGGCAGATTCTTTTCAATGCTACATTTTTTATTCTTTGTTAATTTCCTGAGAGATAAAAGCTTTAGTGAGCACCATTGGCAGTGAATGAATCTGTTCACACATAATTGCACTCTATATTCCCCCAAAGCCAGGGAGGAAAGGCCAAAGGGCCATCAACCTATACACAAATAAAATGCCCAAAAAGTGGCTTCAGTGCTTTTTGTAGAGACAGAAGTAGGGTTAGAAACCATTTCTACTATTCCTGCCCCCGGAAAAGCTTGTGACTTATTCAGATTCAGTGCGGATGAACTTAGCTTTAATTAAGTTGTTCATTCTAATACCTTCTTTTTTCATGTTGTAACAGCATCAAATTAGGTTTTTGACACAAAAACAAGGCAATATTGTACAACAATTAAACATTTTGTTTCAAATTTGGAACCCTGTGCTAAATAGCTTTTTTTCCCTCCTTCTTATGGCAAAACTGCATCATTACCAATCAGACAGTCTCACTGTCATCATTTCATGAGGATGCCATCTGAAAATGAACACCAACAACAAGCAGTCCAGTGCTGCACATGCTTTATGTTTCGTATTTCACTAGTTGACATTTGCTTCCCATGCTGACAGTGGACTGTCTTGAGTTTCCACCAAGCTTTTAGGGACACTTAATCAGAATCTAATTCGATACAGGTGCACTGGAAAGGTCGGCCAGTTTAGTCTGTGTTAAGACCACTTAGAGAGAGCATGCAATAGGGGACATTTTAACAGGAGTATCTCATCAATGCTCTGGATTTCTGTTAATACAAACATATGTGATCAACATACTCAGCCACGTCTTCATTTTCACGTCTCCTTCCTTTGGAAGCTCTTGTGTAATTTTGGATCCCATCGAAATTAAGTAAATTAATATTTATCAGGCACCTTTTCTTGTTTGATTACGATATTTTTTCTTCATTCCCTTCACTCTGTCAAAGCATGTGCAGAAAGTCATATTTTCACGGATAGTGTATAAGCAGATTCTAAAACACTCACTTATTTTTCAGCTTCAAATTCTGCAAATTGCACAATGTCTGTAAATTGATATTAGCAGCGCAGCAACCGCTACTCTGATTAGTGATACTGTGACTCATCTTATACTTCATGATTACAGCTGCACCAATTTCTAGGCTTTAGTTGGTCATTGGTCCTACTATGTCCTCCTACATGTGTAACGGGTAGTTATGGAGTTGCATTGCCACTGTAATCAAAAGTCAATCTTTGTTTCTTTGATAATAGCAAAAGCAAAGAAAAAATGCACACAATATGCTCCGGTGCCTATGCAGATAAAACATGTGTGAAGAAAAATAACTGAAATTAGTGGGACTCTCAGGAGTATTTCATTTGGGAGCAATAAACTCTAGATATCACTTCACATCAACATGCAATAATTTTGTGTCATTGGGCTGAAACAGATACTGCATTGATGATAGTAACAAATATTAATATAAAAATTACAATATTGCTACAATAAACTACAGATTTACTGAGAGGAAAATATGAAATCACCCACTATAAAGGGGCTTTGCTGACTGTAACTGCCTCTATAGACTAAAATGTAATTAACAAATGATACATTAATTTACTCTGGTCTCAGAGGCATCACTTGTTTTGCACTGATTGAGGTTTGACTATGCGGCTTCATACTGTAGCACGTACACACATTTAAGTTGGGACAAAGACAGTTTTGTTACAAATGTCATCTTCCTCCTGCTGTGTTTATCAGACATTAATTCTGGACTTTTTTTTGGAACAGCTGGAGCATTTTACTGGTTCAAGGCACTATAGCGGGATTGAGGTTAGTCGGTGTGAAGAGATGGAATCTGGAATCTCTAAATACCCCATTTAAATGCATTGTGAGAAAAAGATTGGGAAAGGTGGTAAAGAACAGGCTAGATAGCAACCGAGACAGATGGTGGAGCATACTCTAAGAGACAGCAAAGTGGAGACGGCAGTAGGAAAGAAAAGGAGAAAAGGGGAAGGGATGGAGATGGTTTTGATATTGAGGCCCACTCATTCATAAATTCTAACAAACTGATCCATAAGATATCTATTTTGGGGGATTCAAAGTTTCCTTCACTTCTTTCCACCCATCTCAACACTGTGTACGTTGTTTCTTTAATTCATTATTCTCATGTCAGTGTATAATACATATTTACATATTTGGGTTACTTAATTGTAGACTATATATATATATAT
>JAVQJG010020591.1:0-14927 GCA_036024015.1 Craterocephalus amniculus | reverse complement strand
GTATATATTTTTTAGCATAAACCGTAGCATGTTTTAGTTCCTGGATGATGTCACCAAAGTATGGTGGCCACGGTAGACCAAACCACACGGGAGTGCTTACAGAGATAGGGGCTGTAAGCTCTGTAAGCACTCCCATATGGTTTGGTCTACTGGCTACATGATGAACGTCAAGAAAGTGTTCCAGAGTGTTAATCAGCATGAGGGTGAGTACAAAATGAAGGCACATCATTCTAAGGGCGGAGTATTCCTTTAAATTTACAGCCTTGAGTGCTAAATGCACTTTGATCAGAAAAAGTAAAACAGTTGGCTGAAATGAAAGTAGCTGTACATTAGATTAAACACTCTTAAAACAAAATGACTGAAAAATTACTTATAATCACCATAACAAAAAGAGTTGTAAAAAGTGCAAAAAGAAAAATGTTAAACTCAAAAGAAGCTTTTGATTTAAATCATATTCCCTCTTGTGAAAAAGTCTTGATATATTTGAAAGTTTGGATATTTTTTCTTCTTGTTTCTATCGATTGACTCTAACAACCCTGGATTCTCTTTGGGAGGTCTGCAAACTCAAAGATCTCTTTCTTCGTACCATAGACTGCATTAAAGTAGCGGAAATTATCAACCTAATATTTATTTCTTGGTATAAACTGTAATTCATACAGAGGGAATTAAATGGATGAATAAATTTGCCGGGCAGTCAGACAAACTGATGAAACGTCTGCCTTCCTCAGCTTCTTCTTTTCTCACCGCTCCACATCACTTTCTCATCATCTGCACGCCAGTTTCTGACAGCGATACGACTCCCATTTGAGTGTCAACGAGATATTTTCATGGCGTGCAGAAAGATACGACAGCGGATTAATACCAGTGATTGAAGAAAAGCATCTGTTTCTCTGGAAATGTGTTCCTGGTGGAACCGGAGCACAAGTTGTCCTTAAATGATAAGGAAATGTTTACCGCCGTGTCCGACCTGCTTCTCTGCCCAATTGAAGTGTCAATCTACTGAGTCGCTTGTATCAGTGTTAAGCCTGTTAAATGTCAAATATCACCTGAAGCTACAGATAGTTTAGTTCTCTCTTCTTTACTCACTTCTAGAAATGACTCGACATGCTTTAAAGGAGCTATACCTGATATTATTTTAATCTTTCTAAGAAAAATGGTTTCTACACGGTATATTATGTGGTAAAAGAGGTAAGTCCATAAAAATGGGGTAAGTACGACTTCCCCCTTTTACCACATAATATACCGTGTAAAAAACATTTTTCTTAGAAAGATTCAAATAATACAGTATCAGGTGTAGCTCCTTTAAGTCCTTAAAAATGAATGACTTGTTGAATGCGCAAATGTAAGAGTCCAGGACATTTTAGTTAGCAATAGCGGCTAAATTTTAGCTTTGGCGTGACGCTCTTTCTCTGCCAACGGGGTTTATTTCTGTAACTACTGGATTCCCTAAGGAAACGTTCTTACTGGTTGATCGGAATCCAGAAGTTAAACCCATTGGCGGAGAAAGAGCGTGACACCAAAGCTAAAAACTAGCCGCTTTCGCTAACAAAAATGTCCTGGACTCATACATTGGCTCAATCAATGAGTCATTCATTTTATGGACATAATGCAGAAACCATTTTTTCCTCTGTTAAAGTCATAGAGGAATGAACAGAAATAAACGATGGAGTTCATACATACTGTAGGGAGGAACTGGCTTTAATTTAGCCCAATATCAGGAGTTGACTTGCTGCAGCTCGGCTGTCCCAGTTTTCAGCTCCACCATCAGATAAACTTTCTCCAGCAGATGGTTCACTTCCTCATCCAAACTCACATGAATGACTAAGAGTTTAATGGGCTACGTCAGACGTCATGGCCTCCTTAGAAATGACAAAAACAACTTTGATTTTGGGGAAAAAATAACTTCAAAACAAGATTTTTGCTTCCTCTGATGGCATCTATCTATCACTCTTCCCCCCCTGCAGCATATCTGCTGCGACTGTAAGAAGAGTTTCTGCGCTCTGTGCTCGGTGCTGCAAGAAAACCTGCGCTGCTGCACCACCTGCCACCTGCTGCGCGGCACCGCCTTCCAGCGGCCTCGCCTCATGCAGCTCCGGGTGAAAGACCTGCGCCAGTACCTGCTGCTGCGCAACATCCCCACCGACACGTGCAGGGAGAAGGAGGACCTGGTGGACCTGGTGCTGTGCCATCAGGGGACGCGGGAGACCCCGAGACCAGTGATGGAAGAGGACGAGGAGGAGGAGGAGGAGGAGGAGGGAGAGGAGGAAGAGGAGGAGGACACATGTGAGGATGAAGGAGAAGATGAAGGGGGAGATGACACGGACAGTCTGCACTCGCTCCCCCACTCACGTGCCGCATCGCCGCCCTCTGCAACGCACTCCGCCTCTGAACAGTCTGTCTTGTCGGCCTCTCAGGGAGACGTGCTCAGCCCAAGCGACAGCTCAGGGACCACCAGCCAGGTTCGCACGCACACACATACAACTTATTTTCAGCAGTTTACTTCACACACACACCTTTCAGACACTGCACTTCCCTCACATCTGCCCTCAATCTATCCAAAATAATTCATTTCAAATGTGAAATCAACTTATTTACAAGTTTCATCGTAGCTGCTTAAAGTCAGGCAGCCTCGTGTTCATGGGGTTTAGAAGTTATTTGTTGTTGTGTGTGTGTTCAGCTCTCGCTGCTTTGTTGTGAATGAAGCCTGGAAATCCACTAGATTTCAGTGGATTTTCAGTGTTCAGCACAACATCCATGTGACCGCTGGAAATGGCTGCGTTGGCTTCGTGTGTGTGAGCGCAGAGCCCTCAGACCAGCCAGCGAGGCAGCTTAAGCCCTTTGCCTTTTTTAGGTCTGTTACATAGGCTGATTCTGTTATGTAACAAGCACACAAGTTAAAAACTCCCCACAGCGATGCAGCTGCAACCAGGGAACAGAAACACCATCACAGTACTTCCAGTGCATCGCTCTTTTCTGTAGGTGAACGTGCATTTAAAAATATTCAGAAAAACAAATCTTTTCGTTGAAAATTACTGCGCCACATGTCACAAACAGACTATATAAAATTTTAATTAGTTATCTTTAACCCTTTAAAGTCCAACCAGGATGAACTGGCGAAAAAAGTCTTGAAAAAACTTTTAAAATCTAAAGTATTTATTTAGCCCTTTAACAAAATGTGTAATAAAATACCAATTTATGGGTTGGCTATATCTACTATTCATAACCATGTGACAAGTCAAAATTAATATAGTGCCGTCTTCTGCTTCCTGGCATCCATTAGGGGGCAGAAAATAGGTTTCATATTGTATTCTGCAGATTTTTGAGTGAAGTTTTTACCATAAAGTTAAGCAAAATGTCTCAGAAACATAGGTATCAAATATGATACGTTTGGCTTTATAGGGTTAAAAAATGTTCCTCATTAATACAATAACAGGATAACAAAATGTGACATGGAGTCATCACTAATCTAAATTTAGATAATCTGGAATTATTTTGACATTCTCTTTTTTTGTTTGTGTGTGTATTTTGGTTATCAAGGTTGCAGATTTATGATGAAATTTAGCTAAAAGCGCAGACGCACAACTTTAATTCAAGAATATTCAAGTCCAAAATTGAGGAAGATGAACTTTCTCCACCAAGAGCTTAAGTGTATGTGGAGAAATGAATGAGACTGACAGCGAAGCCAGGAAAGCAAGGATGTCCTTAGAGGATGGATTTCCTTTGTTGCTTCTCAGTTGTTGATTTTTATGCAGGTTTTTCTGATTTAACTCTTCCGCAGATGAAATACAGGTGATGGATTGCAGGATTTTTCATTTCTTTATATGTGGTGAATCCTGGATGGTTCTCGCAGAATGTTTTGGGCCAATGTCTGTCTGCACCGTGAAGCAATGTCTATTCCATTTGGTAAAAAATGTGTTTATTAGAGAGTCTGTATCTTCTGTCTTATCAGTAAACATTATATTGTGGTTGGAAGCCATGCCAGAACTTTGCATCCATCATGACCAACTTGGAGGAGGTCTGTAGGCTATTTCATCATAAATTTTCGGGGGAACAAAAATCTGACACATGATTTTCTGTGTTTTCATGACATTGAGTTATTTCAGTCTATTTTTTTTCTTTTGTTCAATAACAATAAGAAAAGCCGCAGCTTTCGCAGCTGAAAATTACTTTCTAGTAGTTTGCCATGTTTGAAGTGGCTGAACAAAATCTAACATCACGGCAAAGAAATTCTGAGTTCCAGGGAGGCTTAGATCTTCGAGTGAGTCGTCACTATTGCTCATGTTTGTGTCTCCGAGGAGTCTTATCAGAGCACAAACATGATGTCTGTGCGCAGGCTGGCATCTAGCACCGCGACGCTGACGGATGCATTATTAACACATCTTTATTGGAGAAAGATGGGGGTGTGCTGGAATGTGCAAAGGCCCAGAGATGAACTGTTTTCATGGCACAGAGGTGGTAATTCAAAACTGCCAAATCACATGTCACAAGATCTAAAAAAGAAAAAAGTGACAATATTGTATTGTATCTATTCATAGAGCACAAATTGGCTAAGAAAACGTGCATGCAAATCTCCACCTTAGTTATTATGCAGCTTATTTTACAGTTTTTTTAACTAGTTAAATCCTTTTGTAATCCATTTGTAAACATGCCTTATACTCAGTAGTTGTCTGAACAGTTAGGATTAAAATTCGTTTCATATTTTCTCATTAATAACTTGGAATACGGGATCATTTTGTCTTGAAGAAGAGAAACAGAAATTAATTAGTTCAGTATGTTTTACCAAACATGGGAGGTTTCTCATCAGTACTCAATCAAAGCTGCAATTTTCACACATGATGCACGATGCTCCTGTAGGAAAGCTGCTTGTGTGTCTCATAAACCCCAACTTTTAAAAGCCCACTACCCCCACATTTCTAGCCACTGCTGCCTCGTATGTTGCACCCAAACAAAATCAGCAATGACAATTTTTCTCAGTCCTTCATAACTGAAGATTCATGTTAAGTGAAAGAATGTCTAATTATTAAATACTTGCAGCATTTACTGGCAGAAATGTAACATAACTGCGTCCCATCACCTTAAAACCAGCCATTTAAATACAAATCCACCCTGGATCACCTTCATGTTTCACCTCCACATTACTACAGTAGCCCTGAAGGGACAAACCAAACACTTCGGACTGCAGGCTCATCTGTAGAACGACCTCTGTGTTATAAATGATGACAAACTGTCTGCATGTGACGGCTCAGTCATTCAAAAAGAGGAAAAGTGTGCAGCATCATTTATGGTCAGAATCTGTCCAGCAATGTCCTCAGTGCTGGGTGGTCTAAAGGTTTTCACAAACATGAAGGCAAATTCCTTCAAACAGCTGGAAGGAACAAGGCAGAAAAGTTGTCGGCTGATGTGAAATTATAAGGCAACACACATAAGATATCAAAATCCAAATATCTGAAAGGTGTTTTTGTGGTTTGGAGATGTTTCTGCCTTGCGCACTTTGTGTAATGTTTATCAGGCACCGATGGAGCTGAAATGTTTATCAAAACAGACGTTCAGACACGGTCCTGTTTGCAGAGGAGCCGCGTTTAACCCATAAAACTATTTTTCTTTTCAAGAAGAGGCTTCAAGGCTTCCTTTTTATTTGGCGTGAGATTAGTTTGGGACTTGTGAGAACATAAGACAGACTGGCAGAGGCCGTCTCACACCGAAAGCACAACATCAGTAACCCTGCAGCATAATTTTCCTCACGTCTGTGAAAATGTCCCGGGGCCACATGGGCCTTTCATGGTTTTAAATCTCTTCATTATAAGAAGGGGCTGGCAATTTTTTTAAGCTAGCCTATGAGTTAACACACTTTTTTGAAAGTATAACACAAGTTAAACTAACTTCTCCGTGTTGATCTCCTCACACAGGAGCATGAGGAAACTCCAACAGCGTCCCTTTTGAACCTGGAACCCACGGAAAATATCTTAGAGGTGTGCTATTTGTTTCTATAAAAACCTGAAGAGCCCATCGATCTTTATCCTAAAAGTGTGTGTGTGTGTGTGTGTGCGCTTTCCTGCCGAGTCAGTGATTACAGCCCCGTTCCTGTGTGGATTGTAGGTCAGCCCGGCGACGCAGAGGAGGATCAGAGCCTCGCTGTCTGATCTTGACAATGAAGAGGCGATAGAGAACCTCTCTGTCCGCCAGCTGAAGGAGATTCTCGCCAGGAACTTTGTCAATTACTCCGGCTGCTGCGAGAAGTGGGAGCTGCTGGAGCGGGTGCACAGACTCTACAGAGAGAATGAGCAGAACAGAAAATCCAGTGAGCACACCGGCTTCTGCTTATTAATTCCACACTTGCATTTTTGGTGTTATCCATCTCTAAAATAATTTTTTTCTCTTACTTTTCTTCCTCTAGTGGAAAATGTCAGCATAACTGCAGGTAATTGCTTTTGTCTGTTTATGTTTGAGATATGCTTTGCCTTTATCTGAATACTGTAAATAATACTCTAATATTTGCTCTCTCAGCTTTGTTTCCCACTAAAGGGCAAATTTGTTGTTTCCTAAACTAATTGATTTTTCTATTATTGCCCATTCTTGCTTATAAAGTGGTTGCATATCCTCCACCTCTCTGCAACAGTGGAGTTGGAGGTAAGATGTTAATATGAAAAACCACCTTCTCATGTCCTTAATGATTGTCACTCATCTGCTTGAAATCGGACGTACGGCATGCTGCGTTCATCTTTTACCCATTATTTTCCATCACCTTTTGTGGTCATTACTTCCAGTCTGGCTGAATGTCTCCACATTCTGTCACGAGTGTTTCTTCTGGTGTGCGTCATCTCATGTAATTCTCACGGACTGCCTCTTGTCCCGTCATTAATGCAATCTATTAAAGCTTTTACCTCCTGATGAGCCATCATATTACTTCAGTGGCAGCACATCTCCATCAGATGTAATTACATTGTCAAGCTTCCACGCTGACATAAAGGGCTCAAGGATCTTATTAGCCCATTTAGCATTCAGCTGTGCAGGCATGGCAGACAGGCTGCAGCTGGATTGATTTTTTTCTCTCTCTCTTTTTCCTGTCAGACAAAATGTGAGCAGCAGCAGGAGCCAGATTTAGGCCAGTCAGCTGATCAGTCAGCGTTTAACTCCCATGAGTCAGTGCACTGACACGATTTGATCTTAAACAACTTTGATGGGGATGGCTTTTCTTCCCCCAAGCTGGATTGGACAGCTGATTGTTTTTCTCTGATTTATAGATGATTCGTCTCTGTTTCCATGTTAATCTGCACATTAAAAAAAAGCAAGATGGTCTCAGATCAAGAAAAAAACAGCTGTTACAAAAAAATGAAACAGGCATGAAGATCCAGCAACATCTAGCGAAAGAAATCATACATGGATGTAATAAGCCCAGATTTAGTCTGGGGCTGCTGCTGGGACATGGCAGACTCTCTGGATACTGATTTAAATAACCGGTTAGAGCGTAACATTCATCAAGAAGGGTGTGAAAATCAGGTAGAAGCGATGGAGAACGAAGAGAGACGAATCGATGCTGATGGAGTCAGTGGTGCTCATCATCTCCAGTCGTAATAATCATTCGGGGAACAACCGCTTACTGACAGTATGTTCTACATTTCCGTCCGCAGATGGTGTCAAAGCTCAGCTGGCGGCGGATGAAAACCTATGTCGCATCTGCATGGATGCCATCATCGACTGTGTGTTACTGGAATGCGGTCACATGGTCACCTGTACCAAATGTGGGAAGAGGATGAGCGAGTGCCCCATCTGCAGGCAGTATGTCGTGCGGGCCGTGCACGTTTTCAAGTCTTAAAACTCTGCGTGTGCGTCGAAGCGGTTCGTGGCCCAAGCCCTGAATTTATGTCTGAGGATGAGCTGCTGTGCATGACGTCTCACAGGGCCTAATGCTGCAGCAGGCAAGAGCAACCAGACTGTTGCCTCTGGCCTACCATGGTTTAACCCCTTCACCTCTCACTTTACTCACATTCAAGACCCGCTTCCCCCCCGGTTGACCGTCATCAGCTGCATCGGGTCCCTCAGACACTCCTGCCATCACTTCTCTCCATTTTCTGCTCACTCTTCTCACGGCAGACGACAGGACGTGGTCCTGTGGATACTTGAAGAGGGTTGGCTTGTTGTTTTTTGGTGAAATATCTAAGATCCCAGGGTTAGAGTCAATATGGTTTACACGGTCATGCCACATGACACTGTGTTATCTCCCTCAGTGTTCAGTAGGATGTGCAATATCAGAGATAAAGAAATGTGTTTTTAGAAAGATATCTATCAGTGTGAACAGTACATGCACTGAGTCATTTCCTCACAGACACACACACACACACACGGGAGCATGTAGGGTGCCGGACATCATGCCTTCAGCGGATATTTGCTTCAAATCTCACAGTATGCATCTCATAACCAGCAAGCTCGGTGCAGGTTCAGGTTTTATTTAATTTTTTTATGTTTTTTTGTTTTTTTTCTTTTCAAATGAACTTTAGGAAGAGAAGTATTCATGTAAACCTTTTAACACTGTGTGAAGGATGTGATTGTGTTTCTGATGATATACATTCCTGTTTTTGCGGAAAGGTTCATTGTAACAAAAAGAAAAGAAAAGAAAAAAACCAAAAAGGCCCACTTACTGGCTTTTTCTGGACTATTCATCGACCTCGTCATCTCTGTGATTGGATCACTCTCGGCTCACTCGGTTCAACGTAACACGGTCTTTATAATGACCCTGTTTCCAAAAAATGTTGCAGCACTGTGCAAAATGTGTCGTCCGTCCTCAGAGAGCAACAATGAAACACAGCCGAGACCTTCGATATAAGGGGGACCTTGAGTTTAGATTCTGTTTTTATCGTGTCTAATAAATACTCATTCCTCTTTGAACGACTTTCACCGAGCAATACCGCCTCATCTCAGAGTCTGCCAGGTGTTTGTGCTGTCCGCTCATGTCAGACCTTAAGCTCGATAACAGGTGCTACTTCCTTGTTTCTGAGCGTAACCTCAGAATCCTTTTTGTCCCGTCCAGGCTTCCTTCCACATATCCCTCACACAGTGAGAGGCAGAAGTAGCAGATTTACTTTGACCTGTTATGCAAATGAAACACTTTCTTCATGTCATGAGATCCGGTTGACTCAGATGTCATTAAAATATCTGTGTTCTGTATGCCTAAGGTATGTTCAAACAAACTGCAGTTGATTTGCTCTGAAGTGAATCTCATAGATAGCTTTTATGGTTGTTTACTGATAAGTTATTAAATGTATATTTTTCCATTTTACTCGGGAGATGAGATTTAAAGTTCTATTAAGTATGAGGGTTTAAAAATAAAAAACTTTACAGTTTTGCAGAATGTACTACTGCTGGTTTTGCTCTCTCACCATTAAAGCAGCATCCTAGTTTCCATTTCTTACACCTTCTTGTCATCCTCTGCTTCAGATGGAATACTTCATCGCACCTCTGTAACAAACACTGTAACAATCACCATTTGTTTTTCCAGGATGTCACTTATGGGCAGCTACAGTATTATCGGACTGGGAGGGTATCATGATCACTTATAATCTCGGATCTTTATATTTTGAATGTTGGATCCTTTTTATTTTGGTTAACAAGAGAAAATGATTATTTAGATCCAATAAAATGCAGTATCACAAACCAGAGAGTAAAATCCTGCTCCTTATTTACCGGAAATGGTGATAACAGTAGTTTGCATGCATCACATCTAACGTCAGGATTTCTGTGTGTTTCTAAATTAATCAAAGACACGCCGTTCAATATTTAAAATGAATTTAATATCTCAAAAGGTTGACTTTTTCTAAAGGCTTTAAATGTACAATATGTACAAACAGACCTGAAGTGATATACTAATTTTCATGGTAACACAGTCTTTTAATAGAAACATGAATATTTAATGTAAACCCATCCACTGAACTGTAGAAAAATGGACTGCTTTTCAGAAATTACACAAAAGGCTTTAACAAAACTTCTCTTTTAAAGATCAAAAACACAGAAAACCTATTAAAATAATTAAGCTGGTGAGTTCTTCAGAGGTTAAAAGGAAAAACAAATTCACACAACCAGTGTGAAAATGGGTGTTAATCAGTGGAGTCAGAAGGACTTTAATTGTAATTTGCACAAATCTCAGAAAATCTGTTGCAAGCTGCATACATAAAAAGGTAACAGCAGGCCTCTTATCTTCAGTGTATTCAGTCTTAGATGAGGTTCTTGAACCTTATATACAAGATTTTTTGTTGAACATGTTTTGAGACTTCATGTAAACTGTAGCTGGAAAATTTTGAACTGATGGACGGTAAAAAATCTGGAATTAATTGGAAGAAAACTGGGTCAAGGCTGAAAAAAAAAAAAACATGGCTGTCGGTCCGATCACACCTGAGTGACCCTGTCAGTCATGTATGTGGGGGAAAAAACTCTTTTCTAAAGAATTTGCACAAAGTGAATATATCATTTCTTAGCTTTTTGCTTATTTTTCATTTCTCATCAACCTCAGCGATACATCTTTTCCTATCACATGAAAAAAAGGGTTGGAATAACAGGTTATATTGTTAAAAGCTTATTAAAATGTATTGTACTGATGTAAACATTTCTTTGCTGCATGCAGAGCTAAAACGCTTACGTCCACGAAGCACCGATAATACTAAAGAGATGGCAGAGCGCTTACTGTGCATCAACAAACATCTTACCCAAACATACAAGCTGTTAGTAAAATTAGCTGAACATCTCAGAGGTTAAAAAATATGCTTTTTAACACTGTTCGCTGTAGTGTTTGTGAGAATACATTCATGCATTCATAGTTATCGCATCAGTGCAAAAAACTTCAAAAATGTTTAAAATGGTTGAAATTTTCCACCAGATCTCTCATCCAGACATATTATTATTATTATTATGAAAAAAATATACAGTACCTGTCTGTATTAGAAAAACAAAGCTCTGCCACATACTATACATATATATAATATAATAATATGTAATATAATATGATATATTGGATTTTACCAATATATAATATATATCGGTATAAACACAAGTTTGCAACAAATCAATAGACATTTGCTTCTCAACAATAAAGACCTTAACAGTAATGCCAACTGATTATCAAGTTCAGCGCTGTGATACTGTACAGTGGTGCATTTAATACTGCACATAAATGTATTAAACACTTTCTGATACAAAAATATTGATCTATAATGCAATAAACTTTGCATTGGAACACAAAAATATTCTATAAACACCAAGGAGTAACTGTAGTACATTACATAAACAATTTAGGAATAAATAACATGAACAGGTGCAACAACAAAACCTTTTTTGTAATATTGCCTTCACCGGACAAGACTTGCATTTTTACATTCTGGACCGGCAGCACAGCCTCACTTTACATCAGGATATTAACTATCCTTGTGTTCATTGTGTCTGTCTGCCGCACAGTCATCTGCTGCCTCCGTGTGGACAGTAGTTTTACCTCCAGTGAGTGTCGCACAGTTTTCCACGGTCCTCCTCCTCCTCCTAGCTGATCTTCTGCAGCAGTTTATCCTCTATCAGTTCAAACTGCACGCTGACAGACATTTCTGCGATGAACTGGTCGCATCCCTCCTTGGTAACCTGTTTACAGTATCGCAGGTCGATGTGACAAATGCTCCCACAGCGTTTGAAATAAGTCAGCGACTGGTCAGTGACCCTGTTACAGACTGCAGAGAGAAACTGGATTAGAAGAAGCAAATGATGCATTACTGGGTCACATGTTCTGACATGAATTATTCACATCCATGGATTAATCAGCCCTGTAGGATGACACATTAAATAAAAAACCTCTTCATAGTGAGTGCTGTTTTGGGATAAATGTGAATTGAATCAAAAAGCAGTGAAGTATATGTACAGTAAGACTGACTTATATTTTAAAAAATATGTCAAAATTCTGAAAAAAGAAAAGGTTAAAGGTGCAAAAGTAAATATTTCATTCACACACACGTGCACAGACGAGCTCTCTACAGAGGCGAGAGCCATACCTGACAAGTTTATGTCAGTCAGCGAGTCTCTGGTGGTCGTCCCTGCAGCGGTCAGGATGTTGACGGACTGGTCGGTAACGTGGTTGCAGTAGCTGAGGTCCAGCTTAGATAACAGGGGCATGTAACGAATGATGAGTCGCAGAGACGTGTCTGTGATGTCCAGCCCTGCCAGACGTAAGTCCTCCACGTTGCGCAGCTTACTCCTGTTGTCTAACTGACCTACAAAAAGACAAAAAAACAGGGAAGGAGATTAACAGCGAGATAACGCAAAACAGACAGTTTACTGTAGACGGATAGCGTTGTTGGTTTGGCTGATCAGATGACTTTCCCTCGTGTTCAACAAACATAACAACATACCACAGCGTAACTTAATCTTCCGTGCCAAAGCTCCGCCACTGACTCCAAAATTCAAAACACATCAGTGAGGCAGCATCACTCTAGGTGACATTTTCATGCATTACACTGACACAGATACAATACTTTAGCCGGGGCACCGATGCTGTCTGTCAAATAGTCCCCACTTCTCATGCAATCTGCTATAGATTGCAGCAGCCAGGCTTTTTCATGACACATGTCAGCCCTTTTTTCATTTAAAACTGAGGATTTATAAGCGTTTTTCAGCTTTCTTATCAGCTGGTAAATGGGTAGTGGTGCACTGCAAACGAACAGTCTGTATCTTCTTATGAGAACAAACAGGATGTTCATATAAAAGAATGAAGTGTGCGCAATGGGATATATTAACCCTTCATGCATGAATTATTAAGAAACAGTGCCACTTGTTTTATGCACACTGGAATTTACTTCCAGAGACACATACAGTGATGCTTTTCAATTTATTAATCATATTTTTTTTTTTATGCAATTTGATTGAGTTTATTCCAAATGATTAATTAAATATGATTTGCATTTTTCTGTTATATGGATATTCTTCAAAAATATGGCTGTATCATTTTTCTTTGCCTGTTTATCACAAAAGAAAGATTGGTTATTACAATGTATGAATGTACATATATAAATATTCATTCTACAGTAAATGACAGTGTATTCCATGATTTATTGATGTCCCCTGAAGTGGCAAAATTACTAATTTTCTATCTTCACCCATGAATATATTAGAAAACAGCTGTCAAATAGATTTCCACTATAGTAATGAAAACAATGCATGAAAGGGTTAAGGTTCCTCTCCTCCATGATTAACTCACTCATTCAGCTTCTAATGCTGGTCTGACAGCTCAGACAGTTGACGTGTTTGTACCTGGCCTGTTGTCCGTGGGCGGCGACAGCAGGTCTCTCATCTGGGCGTCCTTCAGTCCCTCAACCCACTGAACATCCAGTGTTCGCAGGAGGGGACAGCTGGAGGTGCAAAGAGCAGAGACGGCCACCCAGGAGCATCCTGAAAGAAGCAACACTCGCAGACCTGCAGAGAGAGCACAACCTTATACTCACTATGAACAGACACACCACGCTCATACTCTTGCTGTTTCACCTTAACACGAGTAGAAACTGCTGTAAAAAAGAAACTGCATTTGAAGACCAAAAAGTGATTCTTAATGCACTATTTTGAACATGTATTTATTGTTTTATTGTTTTTTTATTCTTTTGTATGCATTCTATTCTATATTTTGGTTATATTGTATCTTTTGTACAATGTTCTTGCACTAAATGTGCTAAGATTAAATGGACTGGAATGGATTTGATTTTCTACCAAATGCATGGGGTGCTCGAAACCTTTTTTCCACCACTGATCATTTTTATTCAGTACAATCTACAAATGTGTACTAATTATGCGTTTTCCTCTTTTTCAGCAGTTTAATCTCATTTACATGGTCACAAATATTAGTAATTCAGACGCAGATGATTTATCCAGTAAAGAGATTTTACAGGAACCAAAAGACCCATCATGTGAATCCTTAGAAACTGATCGTGGTGATTTTGTTTTTTTAATCACAACCTGAAAAATCAACCACACAATAGGGATTAAACAACACAAAGTTCCAAATCTTACCAGGGCATTTTTTTCAACTTTTTTTCAACTTCTAGTCAAATCACCTAAAGAGTAACATTGCAGTGACGTACAGGAACGTGTTTTAAGACAGTGGGGGGGGGAAATACGACTTTTGAGCGCTACAAACTTATAATGAGACACAAAATATCATCTTATTAAGAAATCTCATTGAGAAAACTTTCAGCTTTCAGTTTTAATTTTTTTATTATTATTTTTGGAGTAGAATTTTTTCTAGCGTAATTTTATTCTGACTACATATACATTAGGCTATCTGCACAACAAACACCTGAGTGCACCAAAAATAACTGGTCTTCTACGTTACATTCAATTCAAAATCTGTCATCTCAGCTCCAACATCAACCCACTCGCTGCAGTCAGAAAATTCAGCCACTTTCCAGTTTCTGAAAATAGCCCTGGCTTTGAGAGGTTTTTCTGAAATCCTGTAATGAACTGATAACACATCCACCATGAAATAATGTTCAAATAGCAAATTCCTCAAAAATACAGTCGCAGTCAAACAGCTGCAGCCTCATCACAGGCCAGCTGCAATCCCAGCCAGCAAGAGAGAGATGCAAATAATGCACAATGTGATCCATCCCACCATCTCAAGGCAACAAAAACATCTATTTCCTACTGTGACTGTTAGATATCACATATTTATCATATTAACACTGTCATCAAGGCCAGCTTCTTCCAGCTCAGAACGCTGGCTAAGATTAAATCCTACCTCCCCCAGGTTGAGCTTGAAAGAGCCATTCATGCTTTTATAACCTCTCGGCTTGATTATTGTAATTCTTTATATGTCGGGTTAGACCAGCGCTCGCTCAAGCGTCTCCAGGGCGTTCAGAACGCCGCAGCTCGCCTTCTGACTAATACCAGGAGACGTGAATCCATCACCCCTGTCT
>JAVQJG010020588.1:0-18445 GCA_036024015.1 Craterocephalus amniculus | reverse complement strand
CATTGTGAAAAATCTACACCTTAGAGAGACTGGGTTGTAGATAACCTTTGTTTTTTTCCTACATTCATTTAAGAGACAGAAACTTTGTATGTGTGTGTGTGTGTGTGTACTTGTGTAACTGTGTAAGAGCAACACTACCAGACAGTTTGTGTTGTGATATAATGCAATGTGTGAAGGTTTTTATGCTTTAAATCTGTTTTTATTTTGTAAGGCACTTTGTGTTGCTAAACCGCATGGAAAGCGCTTTATAAATAAATAAAGTTTAAGTTTAAGTTTAAGGACCAAATCTCTCACTTCAGGTTGCTCCGGACTGGAACAAAGGTAATTCAGTGTGACCTTCACGATTCATTTTCTCACCAGGAATAAAGTATGGTGCCGACCACTGATGTCAGCTTGCTATTCTCCTGCTTCTGCTTAGCGAGGCCAAAGTCAGCTATAAAGAAGGGAAGATGCAGGTTTAACTCTGACAGCAAGGTATGAACGAAGAGATGGTGCTGAAAGCTGTGAATACACTCACTGATGGTGACTTTGTCTTTATCCCCCAGCATGATGTTGTTCGGCGTGAGGTCACGATGGACTATCCTCTTCTCCTTATGCAGGTACCTCAGAGCCAGACACATCTGAGAGAAGACAGACCAATGAAACAAGTTGGTGGGTCAAATTACATGTTCTATTAGTTTTTCATTCAAAGCTGAACAAGGTAGTCTGGCCAAAGTACACACAAACGGAAACATGTTAATGGCATCACCAATGTTGTAGACATAATATGTTATTGTGAAATATTGAAATATTGTACTATATTTTGTTCAGTCAATTTATGAAACCAGTCATGAGAAAACATTCTGGATCAGACTGATGCTCCTCTGCAATCCTGCAGCATCTGATCACTCTAATCCATCTGCAGCCATCTGTGGAAAAGCAGTGTTTACAGGCGCAAAAACAACCAGCGCAATCACCTGACGTTTTGTAAATCAAATTGTGACTGCAAAGTGGATTTAAGTGTATCTACTCCTAGTGGCGCTATTGTAATGGTTTTGCGGGCATTCCTATTTGTGATGGGATGATAAATCAGCTGCAGTGTGTTTTTGTACCCGATTTCAACTTTGCGCCTGTTTTATGAGGCGCAAACCTTTGAGAAATCAAGGCCTTAATCTTCTTTCGAGGACAAATTTATTGTGTCCAGTGCCACAACACAGGAGATTTTATTCCCTGCTGAGTCCTATCTTAAAGATGAAAAGGGTTACAAGTTGCATTTTGTTAAGCTTCTGTATTTTGTGACATCAAAATGCCGAAAACTACTTTAGTGACATATACTTTTACCTGAATGAATATGTTCCAAACTCTGTCTTCAGTAAACTGCTGTTGCTTTTCCTTCAGAGAGTTTAAATGTTCAGCCAGCGACACACCCTCAATCAGCTCCATCACAATGTAAAGCTTTTCACCTAAAATAGACAACAATTGTTTTTGTTCTATGTTTGTTATTTTTGTTTTTTTTGTTTTTGTGTTTTTGTATTCCTAAATCTTAGTTCCTACGAGCTGAACGATAAAGGTGACACACTCACCCTCCAAAAATGTTTTGTAATATTTGACGATGTTTGGGTGCTTCATCTAAAGAAGAGAAAGAACAAATGACAGATTAGATGCACAAAATATTCAAACAGCATCAGATTAAATTAATCATGATTGGAACCGAAAGCTGCGCCTGTTCTTTTATGATCGTGAGCTCGGCGATGATTTTATCGACGTTACTGTCCCTGGACTTCTTGTCTTTGCCAAACGCCTGGTTGTGCAGGTTGACCTCCTTCAGAGCCACGAAGCTCTGGCTGCTGTGCTTTTGGACCTACCATTGAAAGAATTTTAACTAGAATCAACAACACCTGAAACTCAACACCTGATTCAACATGCAATTGGCCATTTCTCCTAGGTTTCTATGTGTTTTTTTGTACCTTGAAGACACTTCCAAAGGCCCCTGTGCCAAGATGGTCCAGTATGGAGTAACCTTTGATCACCCTGAGGGGAGGCCGACTCTGATCTACAGCATCTATGCTGTCTCTCAGATTTTCCAGTTCCTCTTCCTTTAGTAAAAACACACAAATTAATCATAAAGCTTCATGTAATTGATTTTTAAAAACTCCCATAAGAGCAAAAAACCTATAAAAATCTTCATTTAGAGGTTGATTCCTTACAGTGAAAAGTGAAACATTGGCTTGCAGCCCCTCATAGGCCGTTAGGTCCCGCACATAATGTCCAACATCAATAAACAGCTCAAAGAGGTCTGTGGGAAAGAGTCTGAAATGGACAAAAGATTACTGTGAAGATCTTTAATGAGATTTCTTTCTCTAGAAAACATCCAACAGCATCTGATTATATATTAGTTATGAATGAAATTATGGTAAAGCTACTGTTGTGTGTTAAGGGTTAATATGGGTGCTACATAAATGTGGTTTAGCACCTTTTAAACAGATGTCTATTTCTTTCAACGCTGAAGAGAAACCTAAGGGTCCGGAATGCATAGCACTGCCAAAAAGAGAAACATCTTATTTTCTGGTAGCAGGAACGCTTTCATTCACATTATCATCTAATCTAATACATATATATAAAGCGCATACCTGTAAAGGTGAAGCTTTTGGTCCAGATGTTTGTGGTAAAATCAACTTTGCAATTATAAAAACACCATTTTCCTTTAAAAAAAAGAGAATCGTGTGTGTAGTGTTATCTATATGAGAAATGGGCGCACTCACTTTGAGTAAAAACTATTTACCTGTACTATGTGGTGAGCAGATGTGTCATCCAGACTCATTTCAGTCAGAGCTGTACAGCAAGCTGAAAAAAGGAATTACAGGGAATATCGCCTAATAACACACCCCATGCATGAAACCCTCCAGACAGCTGTGAATATTTACAACTCTCTCACACCATCACAAGACAGGACTGGAAAGGCTGAACTGCCTTTGAAATGTAAAGTCTGAGGTTTCTTTGCTCACACTGTGTGAAGGAGCCATGCCATTGTTTGCGTGAGGCTTTGTGCATTTCTCTAAACCCAGATGAGCTGCTCTTTACTGCAGCGTCATCAGACTCTCACAGACAGGAAATTTACAACCACTTCCTCTAAAATTACAGATACATTTAGCTAAGTCTCAGGGCGCTCGACTGTCTCACCTCAGGAAAAATCTGTTTACATTCTCAGCAGCTGATAAGGATGCTCTACAAGACAATGATCAAGCTTGAGTACATATTTACACTTCTTTTTAATCATTTTACAACATTATTTGCACAAACTTCTACTGGCTGAGTTTAAACATGATAAAGTTTTAACAAAACACACTTTCTTAGTCCAACAGGGCAGTTTAGATGCTGACCTGACTGCAGGGCCACGGTGTTGTCCGCCTCCTCTGGCAGGCTCAGCTCTTCCCCTGTGTGCTCCCTCAGGATGTGACAGGCGGCGTTGGCGCTGGAGAGCGTCTCGATGGATGAGCAGTCAGAGATATACTGCCTGTCACTGAAAGAGTTGGTTTGCCCACGTATGGCTTGGTGATAAATGTTTCATTTACAATTCAGAGAATCTGCCTTTGTTTAAGGCCTCTGAATAAAGTGCAGTGATAGTGAGAGCGGCCAGCTACAGCTGCCGCTTTCATCATTAGTTACAAAAATCTTAAACCCAGAGATTAAACTGGGGGAGACTGTGTTCCAGATGAGCAAAGGGCCATTGTTTCAAAGAGAAAATAGAGCAAAAAAATAAACTAGACACAAAAACCTGAAGTCGTATTATCCGGAGGACAAACCCCGATAGATATTCTGTACTTATTTTTAATTCTGTAGCTCACTTTCTAAGTTTTCATAAGTATAGTCCTGTTTTTAGTCAGCATGATGAGCTTTGGCCTTTATTCAGTGTTTGTCTTTATTTCCTTAATTCTTCTTGTGAGTCCTGTTGCAAGCTAACGTTGCAAAAGTCACAATAACAACAGCCACAAAAACCACAAGAATGATACCATCAGCAAAAGAAAGTTAAAACCAGGTAGAAAGTTTCTGTAAAACCTTTCTAGTCTTCCATGGCAAAAGTAGATGAAACTCTGAATTATCTAATATGAAATATACTTTATCTACCTGTTCAGCAGCCGGAGAAGCTGCTGCACTCCACCCCAGCTGCGGATCTCTGTCCTGGTCTCAGGATCCTCGCAGAGCTGGACCAGAACCCAGGTGATGCTCCACAGCAGCTTCAGGTGGCGGCCGTGCAGCAGGCTCAGCAGCACCGGTACTCCCTCCAGCTCCCTCACCTGACTCCTCACATGCTGCACCGGGGACAGGAGCCTCAGCAGCTCTGCACTCATCCTGGGGGAAATAGTCGCTTTGAACCCTGAGTTATTCTGTGCATTTACTGTATATGTTACTACTTCCCTTGCAGCAAATATAAATATTTGCACAAATCAAAACAAAATTGAGCTCCAAACATTTTTCTTTATTGTGTAAGTGCATTTACAAATGGGTGATTTCTAACCTTTTTGACAGCAGGTCATATTCCTGCAGTATTATAAGAAGACTCTCCACGATCGGTAGCTCACCGATTACCTTCTTGCACTCTGGGCTGCAAAAAGACCCCCCAAAAAATCTAGATGAATAATATCAAATCACATTTGTGTGTAATGCCTCAGTTTAAAGATTTATTCACCTCTCAGCCAAAGTGGTGAGTGCTAGCAACGATCCCATTAATACCCTGCTGTCTGATGTGGAGAGGAGCTTCACCAGGGTCTAGAAAAGGGAAGGTTTCCACGTTGTAAAAAGTAAAAACTAATTATGTGGAGGGAAATGCTAACACAGCGCTTACATCTATATTTATATTTTTGATTGGATAAACAATAAAAACAGGTGTTGTGTAATCCTGCTAATCAGTCCTAGATTATGCTAAATCTATTACTGTCCCGGAGCTTTGTGCAGAAATGTGCTTCGTTTACTCCTGTAAATCCACAATTATCTCTTTTGTTTGTGTTCAAGATAAGGCGATTGTTTCTGCGCTGTCTAAAAAGCTTACTGAGCAGTTCTCTGTGCTCAGCTTCTTTTCCATCACTGACACACCCACAAATGCAGAGTTATCAGAGTATTTCTGCAGATGGAAGGAGTTCTATTGGACGTCTGAGGTGTACAGTGTGAAAAGAAAAAGTCTATTCCCTTGTGATGCTCCTTTGCTGCTTACTACCTTCTCAGACACACAAACTGGTCCGTTAGGAAATCATAAATTGCGGATATGTCCAGCTACTGTTTATTTTCTGGAACCTTTTACAAAACAGGATGAAATGTGTTTAAAGCACATGAGAAATCAAAGAGCATGATCCTCATTGTGCTGCCTTATTTGTCCAGATGGGCTCGCTGAAGCAGAAAATTGATGTCGTCTTCATCCCAAAGCCCATTATGGGGAGAGCCAGTTTCAGTCTCTTAACGACTTCCATGATGTTGTATAAGTGTGACTTTTATGTCTTTTATGACTCAGGCCCAAAACTGGTGCTACAAAAATTTAAAGGTAACAGAACAAACTGATTTCTCATCTGCATATAATTTTTGGAGGTAAATTTGAGTCAAAAGTATTATGTGAAATAGTACATGAACATAATTTCTTTATTTGTTAGATATAAAGTATTACCTTTTAATTTGTTTTCCAAAGCTCCAACAGATTGCCCTCTGTTACATTTTAGGTTAAGTGTGAATGTATGGCAAACAAACGGGTCATCCGATCTGTTATTTACCTTGTGAGCTCCACTTTCGATGACCCAGAACCTTTGATTTTCGGCAGCAGACAGCTTCTGAAACATGTCTGTAAAATGATTAGAAACGCCATCGCTGATAAGGATGAACACCCCTCCTGTTATCAGTGCTGTTTTCTGATACTGCCAGCAAATTACTCACAGGTCATTGTAACAAGCTTCTGTGCAGCCAAAGCCTGCTCACCACAAGATAGGTATTTGGCATTGACAGACTCCATGTACTGCAGAGAAACAGAAGAGGAATAAAAATATTCTGATATATATGGAGAAACTGCATGTTTCAAGCATGTAAATAATATCTAAAAGTATTTACCCTGGCCAGTAAATCAATGCCTTGGAGCTGATGAAGAGTTTTCTACAGAAAAGTCATTGAATGGAAGCAATTATTTAATGGGAATATTCATAAATGATTTGGCAAATATCATAAATGAGCATCTCATCTTGTACCTGATAGTTGGGGTCTCTGATTAATAATCGCAGGCAGATCAGAACTCTAAGGACTAATTCAGGCGATGCATGGTCAATCCATTCACTGTCAAAAGAGCAAATATTATTACCAATGAGAGCTTTAGACCAAGAGAAGAAAAGCTGCTGTACTTGGACGGCATATTACCTGCAGAGTCGATTTTTGACCAAAGATGTAACAATGTCAGTGAACAGTTTGCTGAGTGGGTGGCTGCTGAAGCATCTTTGGTCTTTGTACGTAATTCTGAAATTTTAAAGTTTACACATTTTAAACCACAAAAACAGATCTTATTTTACAATTCAAAAAGCTATCAACAACTTTTCCAATAGATGTTTTGGTGTGGGCATTTAACTAGCATTTCTATTTGTTGGTACTGATTTTCTAGTCACATTTGGAGTATGACATAATATAACAAGAAAATTCTAAAGTGTTTTTAGAACTGATAACTGCTGAAAATGAGAAACCAGCATCCTATATCCAGATTCATAATCTTATTAACTCACACTTGAGTCAAACGTTTCTCATTTAAACTGGGGATTTTGTTCAGTTTAAACATTAGCTTCATCACTCTGAGAGGCACATTGTGAGTGCTAGACAATGTCAAAACTGCAAAGAATTTGTGGATTTCATGATGATATTGATAAAAGATTCACAGGATCAAGAGGAATTTCTGTAATCAAAACACAAGGCCAAACACCAAGCACTGAATGCCTGTTAACTCACCACCATGACTGAGGAGGAAAACACTGCATGTGATCAGAGGCATCTCTGAATATGGTTAAAGAGGAAAATAGCTAATCCACTCTGTCATTGTGCATTGTGGGAAGGGCTATATTAAGGTGCATAACTGTGAAGATACTATTCTGGCTGAAAAAGCAAAAAAAAAAAAAACTAAAAGAAAAATCTGATCGAACATGTTCCAGGTTTATTGAATCCACAAAGTATGCTGGCATAGTTTAACAAGAAAACCAAATGAGATTTGGTCTAACTGTAGTGCAAAACTGGCATTTGAGCATATTTTCATGGATTCAGTTCTGGAAAAATAACTTCCTTTTAGAGAAACGTTTTATTTTAAACAAGTAATGTTCTTGTTACCAATTGCAGTAATTCATTTAAGATTTTTTTGTATTAAAAGAAAATGTACTGCAATTAGTTTCATCTGTACCAAAACACTTACTTTGTAATGCTAAGTAATGCAGCACAAAGGTAAATACATCCCCACCCCAACAAATGCTTTGAAATATCACTACCACCAAATTCTAAGTTAATATATCAGTATTAAAGTAAAGCATTTTACTGCATCTAAAACTAATATACTGTTTAACTATAAACTATTTGCGACTATTCTTCTAAGATATAAATTCCTTGGGAAGGTAAACCTGAATTTTTCCAGTTCAGACTCTTCACTGCTGATGTCGCTCCCATTCCTGGGTCTGCTAGTGTGCTTTGGAGATTGTGAGGAACTGCTGACTCTGCTGCTGCATGCTTTGCTGTGACTCAATGTTGCCACCTGTAACACAGGGAGTCTCAGACTACAACATACACACAGTTCTGATTGAAGAAATATGAGCTGCTATGTATGTTATGAAAATGTCTAGACACAGCCTCAGTCTGGCGTCATATGTTGTTGTTCACCTCTTGTCTGGGACTACTTTTGGTAAGCAGTGAGTGGAGCCTCCTGAGATCATGAGATGCCCTAAAAGAACAGGCTTATCAGATGGTTTGCTTTTGACAAAATAATTAAATGAGTTTTAAATTGTGCAACAACTTAAAGGACTTTGAGTAGATAACCCAGCTTACTTGCTGTGGATTTTTGTCGTTTTCAAAGGCAACTTTTCTTCTCGTCTTACTTTCTTAACCGACATTTTCAGCATCCACCTTTTCCATTTTCCATTAGGGGACCTGTGACAAATTTCGGCATTAAGGCTGCTATATTATATATATACATATTCACATTAACGTAAATTTAACCATTGAGTTTAAACCTCGTTACAGCAAACTCATTCAAGGACCTTCAGAGAAAACACGGTTAGCTTATTCCGTTTGGCTAAAAGTTGGTCAATGACCCTGTGCTGTCAGGTGAACTAAAAACGGAAGATAAACAAATACCTTATTTCTAACAAACCTTTAGCGATAGACTACTAACCTTCCTTCAAAATGTCCCTAAAAAGAGAAAGAAGCGACATAGTTTGTTTGTTTTTTTTAGCAAATAACAATGTCAAATAGATATTTCTGCGCTGCTTCTAACCAATCCAAGAAGGTAGTATTGTACAGTGACGGGTTACTATAGATACCACTGACGCTCCGTGTTTACATCCATGGTTGTTTATGACTATTTCGACGTTGAAGATTTCCTTATAATTTATTTTTTATCAAACTCAAAAACAGTAACATGCTTAATACTTATGCTTAACACTACAATTGAGAGTGGAACACGAATCTGTACATTTGACAATCTGACTGAAATGTTTTTGGAAGCAATCACATATAAATACCGTCAGTTGATAACCTTTAAACAAATATTTAAAAAAAAAAACACAATTCTTATAATTATTTTACACTAGAATTTGTAGTTTCTACAGTAGTAAGGTTACAATAGTAAAGTTTCTTCTCACTTCAACGGTTGCAAGCATTGATTCTCGCGAGACTGTACTGCTGCTCAAAGAAATTACAATAAAACGCGAGATCAATGTGTTCCTTCCTCTTCTATTCATGTATCCTTTACGTCAGATTGTTTGCGTAAGAGCTTAGCTGCGCGAAGCGTTACGTGCTTTATTGTGCGTAGTTCTAGAAAAAGTAGTGAGAGGGGAATGTCGGCTTGTGAATGATCGCTGTTTGAGGCGGCAGGGAGCGTTAACGTTATGGGTGAGACTGCCACAGTCAGCTGTTATCAAAAAATCTTGTTTTAAAGTGCAGTGGTGAATATTTAAGTTAACATCGGTTGCTTTACTGAAACAATTTGCCGTTATTTAGCATTGCACTTGTGTGAGAAACCAACGCCCAGTCCGCGTCCAGTTGGATGGGTTGCTAGCGAGCTAGTTGTTAGCATCGGTTTGCTAGCAGGCTGCATAACCTAACGGCAGTGTCATTTCCTGTCTTTAGCTCTTTAGCAAAGTATTTCAGTAACAGCCCTACGCGTTTTATGTGTTATAAATATGTTACGCTGAGTTCCAACTGGACACACGCATCTGTACTCCAGAGCTTCTTTCTAGATAACAGCAATTTGATAACTAGCTAACCTAATGTCGAATTCTGGTTTAAAGTGCTCACCTAAATGCTAACTGCAATGCTGTACAGTTAAGTGGAAATGACAGGAAACGTGTGTTATTTGTCGCGGGTTTCTCTTATATTAAATTCTCTCACATTATGGAGAATACAGTGAAAGTAACTACGATTGAATTTGTTGACTAGGACCTTTTCTAAATTAAAGATAAAACCTTATTGTTCGTGTGCCACAAATGTGTTCTGCAGAAGTGTGTGATCAGTACTTAAATTCACGTAATTAAACAATAGCATTTGGCCAGGCAGTCAAAGTCAGACCTGGACGAAGTCAGGTTAGGCATAAGGAGGTTAGGGCTGCCATCTAATCTGGATTAAAGTGGATCTACCTTAGAGTTCATGTTTTGACTTTAAACTTCATTGGCTTCACATTGTGGCCTACAAGTCACAAGTCTGCACCTGTTATACATACATTTTTGCTGTCAGAAAGAAACATATGATTTAGTATTCAGCTAGGAAGAATCTTAAATTTGCACAAGCACACTGAAGCTCAGTCGTCTTTCCTCCACCTCCTACCACTTCCTTTAGAGGAGTTTTCAGACACTACAGGAAAGGAAACAGTTATGCTTTGAAAATCACAGCTTCCCTCCATTTCTTTTTCTCGATTTACATTTTTATTAAAAGAAAAACAAATATATGTTTATTTGCTATGTTACCTTTATGCTTTTTTTTATTTTCCAACAGCATAATTTTGCTGCTGTTCCTGCAAGCATATCAGCATATCAAGTCCTAGAATCAGGCAGGAGACGTGGGCTGTTGTTGGCAGGCAGAAGATGCTCTGGCATCAGAAATAAAATAAAAAAAATCCCCTCTTAGACAGGCTTAGACGAAAAGACTGCAACTTTGAACAGACCTTGCTTTATGGCACTACTGACATTAAAGAAACAAGTGGAGTGGAATATGTAGAAGGCAGGCCAACTGTCTGCGCTGGTGCAGTTGTTCAGAACATGAATCTTTTTGCCCCAGGCTTCACCACTTGGGAAACTGATTCTGGAGGCAGAATAGTTTTGTCAGATGACCTGAGATTGATTCTTTGTTTTGTTTTTTCTGCTCCCTCCCTCTCTCTTTGTGACCCTGGGAATACTGGATTTGCTTGCACTCTGGAACCTCTTATATTGATCAACATGAATCAGCAGTAAGTACAAATTCAAGTTATATTTTTAAAAGATCAGAATGTGAGATCCTCAATTACAATGAAAATGTACAGCAGAATTTAACGCACATATAGAATTTCAATTTCTTGTAATTGCAGCATTTCATATGTAAGTGTTTAGTATTAAAATAATGATACAAGGAGTAGCCAAGTATGTCAGACTGTATTTCTTTTTTCTTTCAACAAATAAATATCAATTTTTAAAATCTTTTTTTTACAGCAACAAAAGAATCTTGAAGGATATGTCGGCTTTGCAAGCCTCCCGAATCAAGTGTACAGGAAGTCTGTGAAGCGGGGCTTTGAGTTCACCCTGATGGTCGTGGGTAAGAACACATGCTGCTTAGTCCTCAGTTTGCCCTTGTTTTGCTTGAATCTTTTTATTGTGTTCCCTGCGGTTGGCATTTAGAGTCCTTCAGTGCGGTTTGTCTTTGTGAGATAGACACAGATGTGTGTATGTGAAACCATATTTATACACACAGGGCAGAGGCACTCAGCCTTGTAGTATTAATTGCTGACTCAGTGAGGATTTGGGGCTTTGCGTTTCTCCTGTGTTTAATCTCGATGGCAGATACTTGACACTGTCTCACAGAATAGAAACATTTGGTTTGGATTTATCTTGAAGTGTGCTTAGTAAATCAGAAATGCAGACATTCTTTTTGAATGCTTAGATGCGGTGGTTGACACTGGGCCAAAGTCCTCCTTGGCTGATCGGAATCTGTTTGGAGGGAAAATGTGTCCAGGGTTAGAACCATTTCCTGTGGCTGGACCAACAAAAGCTTTCTCAATATGCATCAAAGTTCAGTCTGGGTTTTTCTTCACAGTTTTAGCACTCTTTAGTTATATATGTGGTTCCAGCAGAACATCACTAATAAAAACGACCCCTTGATTTTGTTATTCTCCTCTTCTCTGCACTATTTCTCCAAAAGTTAATTCTGCCCTAGTGGGTCTCTTTGGGTTGCAAATACTTCAGTCTGTTGCCATCCAATATCTTCATTATGGGAATAATTGCAGAAAAGATTAAAAATGGCACTGCAACAAGGACAGTAAGAGAGGGCTTTCTGTTAGTTTAATGCATGCCATTGTTTCCTCACACTCTCACATTCACACACACACAGAACATTTAGCTGTTCTTGGCTCTGATTAGCTGCAAGCCCGCATGTCCCCGCAGTGCCCACATGCAGTGCGTCACCAGTGTGGTGTGAGAGAAGAAAAGAGGAAGCGAGATTGGTATGGTATTACCATCAGTGACTGGCACATCTACCCATAGCTCATTAAACACGTGATCCCACAACCTGTTCACACATTACAGAGCTCAGCTTTTTTCAGAGGCCTGTCGGCACCGCGTATTGCTGTGAATTAAATAAGCACATATTTGCCTGCCTCACATGTTATTTCTGACAAGCAACCGCTTCGATACAGACACCGCACTTTCCCCTTTTAGTTTAGCTCTGGTGTAAATGATGGGTGGTTAAATATTGACTGCTGGCCATCGGCCAAGGCAGGCAGTACCAGTGGTCGTTTCCACTAATGATCCTTTTCACTGGGATCTTGGAAACGGGGCACACAATAGTTGACCAAGCTTGAGAAGTCTCTCGGACCACACAGCCAGCGAGCTGCACATGACAAGAGACATTGTCCGTGTTGTTTCTTTGGCCTTTTAAGCTGTTTAACCCAAATAGATTGATATCTTGGGCAAAAGTCATTTGCATCGCTAAAAAGATTCATAGTCTGACTGTTTGAAGGTGGCAGCAGTAGAATTAGTATTGATATAGTCCAAATATATGATTTTTTTTTTTCTTTTTACATTTTATTCCAAAGTAATGATCTTATCAGTGTATAGATGAATCAATGTAAAGAACACAGACCTTCACTTCATGAATATTGCCCCTGTCAGATGATGCTCTCTGTCTGCTGGAGGCAATGTTTGCTCAGAGATGCAGAGGGGAGAAGAAAAAAAATAAATGATGTTGTTGAGTAAAAAAGATGAATAACCCCTTTTTCTGTAAGGGAGGTAGCTTTAAATAACTTAATCTTCTACAGGGGTAGCCCTTGAATATAATAGTAGGGAAAATGCATGATTTTATTCCCAACAACTCCTCTCACTAGGGGGTGCAGGGTGATCGGCTGATGCTTCTGTGAAATCAACAGATTTTATACAGTGCAAGAATAAGAGCAATTATTTGCAATTTATCAGCAGATCAAGCTTCTTAAAGATCAGTGATCGACTAGAAAATTGGAATCGGTGCATTCCTATTAGTTACGCTAGTTCCTGTTTGTGGACTAAGAGACAAGGGACTGTGATGTCGCAGAGTGTAAATGACTAATTTAGGGGATATTGTGAAATTCAGTGCTATTTCCTCTTATAAAGGCTACCCTGTGACCAGAAAATAATTCAGTGATTACCACAAACGGACCATAAACAGATATCCTGCAACCCAAAGACTAGAGAGGCCACAGAAGTGTGTTAAATATCTGACAAATAGGAAATCGACAGCCTCTGCAATTCGCTATTTCCTTACCAACTTTTGATATATTATTAAAACCAAGATTTGTTCATTATAAAAGTGGGGATTGTTAGTCATCAAAAGCAGCGTCTGTCTGACAATATAGTTTACATGAACTGATGTGTAATGAATATGAAAACCAGAATAACTTTGAGATCGCCAGAGGAGCTCAGTTATCAGTTACTGGCCAGCTGTCTGACATCGTCAGTCCAGCTGTGCATGCCACTGTCCATGTCTGCAGGCTGTATAGCATACGAGCATGCAGGGTAATTAGGACTCGTCACCAGCATAGTAACACGAGATGGTAACACACAAAACCACTTGTGGATTTGTTTGAACTTTCTTGGATAATGGGTTCTTAAAGTACTGATTTGTATTTTGTTTTCTTGATTTTTACAGGGGAATCAGGACTGGGCAAGTCAACTTTGATTAATTCCCTGTTCCTAACAGACCTGTATTCAACAGAGTATCCTGGACCATCGCATAGAATCAAAAAGACTGTACAGGTACATTCACACGAAGATATGAGAGACGAAATGTGCACAGTCTGGAAATCAGATCGGTACACCTGACTGGGGGCTTTGTGTTCTGGGAAAAAAATTAGATATCTGTGTGGCATTACAATGTTGATGTTGAGTTTTTTCTTGAATGTAACTGACTAAAAAGCAAGAAAAAAAAAGTTGGTGCTTGCTAATGCAACATCTGCAATAGTGATGATGTACAGTTTTTTTTGTCTTTTTTCTTTGGTCTTAGTGAGTTTAATGGAGATCTGGGAAATCCCTGATGGCCTACAGGGGTTTGTTTAAGGTGGCATTCAAGCCACAGACAGTGTGTGCAGAAGATAGTAAACAAGTCAAAATGCTGATATGATATAATTATATCCTTCTTAATAAAACCCTGGTACCCTGGTTTGCAACAAAAACAGTTGCTCCTACATTTTCAGATGTTTTTTTTTTCCTTATCTGTTTTTGAATTGTCTTGAGTTTCTCTTAATGGTTAAAACAAGTTAGACTCATCATTTGCTTCTACCGTGGATGCCTTAATCATTGTATTCCCAAATATGGTCCTGAATTTTGAGCTTCAAGTTCTGTCTGTCTGTCTGTCTGGCTCGTGACAGACAGTATTGCTCTCCACATGCTTCTGTGCTTTGCTGCAGTTAGCTAATAGCACAGTGTGAGACAGCATGTTGCTGCATGCTACTAAGTGTTTTTTTGCTGGTTGTGTGATGACACTGGCTGACGTTAATGATTTTACCTTTTTTTTTTTTCACCCATGTAATGTAGTTCTTGTTTTTTTCGACCAGAAATAAACAGTTTCTATGTCTTTTTCTTTTCTGTAATATGTTAGGTGGAACAGTCCAAAGTCTTAATAAAAGAAGGTGGAGTTCAGCTGCTGCTTACAATTGTTGACACCCCAGGGTTTGGAGATGCTGTGGATAACAGCAACTGGTAAGAACTGCCACATCTGCGCCTCTCTTTGTTATTGCTTTACTTCTAATCTCTCATCCATCTCTTCCAACATAAAAATCAAGAGCTGTTTTCAAGTTCTGAGGGTATTTTTTTCATTTCTGTTCTGCAGCTGGCAGCCAATCATCGACCACATAGACAGCAAGTTTGAAGACTACCTGAACGCAGAATCACGGGTGAATCGACGACAGATGCCCGACAGCCGAATCCATTGCTGCCTTTATTTCATCGCCCCCTCAGGACATGGGTGAGTCTGGAAAACTGTTTCATGAGAAAGTTCATGATTCTTTTGCATGCTTTTCTACAGAGTAGTGCTACAACCAAACTCTCAATGTCCCACATCAATTTTCAATACTGAGATTGGGTGGAAGTAAGGAATACGTTTGGACTTCAGAAAGGAAAAGGTTGAGAGGGGAAGGGTGTGAGAGCAGTGAGAGGAAATGAGTAAAAAATAGTGTGAGGAGGGAAATGCGGGGTCAGCCATGCCCAAAGGTCTAAGTAGCATGTTTGTGGCTGAGAGTAGAAGAGGTTCCTTCATATTGCTGTCAGAAAAATATAGACAAGAGCAGCTTCCTCTTTCAGTATCTCCAGTTAAAAAGGTTCTTAAAAATTTTAGTTTAATTAAAGAGCTTAATTTTCATGTAGGGCAGCTCCTTAACATGCAGTACATATCTCCTGCAACATTTGTTGTTGGATGACAGAGAGTGACTAAATCAGCTTGTCCTGCAAGATAAGGGTTAAAACTTGTCTAGTAAAAGAGGAAAGGGGGAGGGAGGGTGATCGAGCTGGCTGCATGCCCAGCAGATGATACTGATCACCAAGTGTTTCATAAAAAGATGACTGGATGGAATTTTAATTATAATGTTTATTATTCACAAGCCTCCAGATCTTCAGTGGTTCACTGACAGCTCTGATGGGTTCATTTTGCCTTTCTTTACCAAAGAGCATGCTCTGTGAGCAAAGACTGTGTCAGATACACAAAATTGTGAAACTTGAGTGATTATTTCCTTCCTCAAAAAAAGAAAGGCAGAAATATTATTTAAATGCATATCTTGCTGTGTTTCATGTAGCAATGACAACTTGTCTTTTAACCTTTAAAAATTCTGTTTAACAGCTTCAGGGCAAACATTTTTTCCTTTCTCTGTGCCATTGCCCACATTTAAATGGCAAGTTTCTGCTGTGTGTTCTCATGTCCTTAATCTTATGAGTGTGCCTTACTGTAAACAATGAAGAAGACCCTGTACTTGTTTTTCTTTGTGTTTTCTTTTCTCCTTCCACAGTCTGTCTTCTCTCTGTGGGGCATTGTTTTTGTACAAGCCTGTGCTCTGTACCCACACAAGCATTACTTTAGCCTTGAGGATGGGCCCCATATGCTTCCACACAAACGCACTTACAGACCATCCCCTCTTTACACCGGCTGACTGCTCTCACACAGCAGCTCAATAAGCTCCAATACTGAGACAGCCCGGCTCTCTGCCCCCCATTTACAGTCATGTCATGTCAGGGTAATGGACACAAATTAAACAAGTTCAGTTCAAGTCCAAAGAAATACAGTTTTATCCTGTTCATTCTGATTCAAGCCCAGTTCAAAACATTAATTCAGTGGTTTAAAACATAAAAAAGAGAAAATTTAATTACATTTGGAAGCTTTAAAATCCCTGAATTCAAGACGTTAAAGAGATAAAAAGGTATAGACTCAACGCGGAAAGTCAAATTACAAATAAAAACTCAATAATTATGGTTTTTGTTTCTGTTGGAAGGTGAATCCTTTCTGGAGCAGCACTAGCTTTAAAAGCTTGTTGTCTTAAAGTGTGCAAGTATTGATTAACATAAACACATTTTACATATAGATTAGCATACGCAAATGTGTTCATATTTACCAGATATGTTTTTCTCAAATAAACATATGAACATATATGGGTTTTTTGGCGCTTTCCTCTCAGTAAAGAGATCCAGTCTTAGACATGTTTGATAAAGCTGGGTTCTGCAATTATTCAGCCAAAGCCCCTTGTTTTTGGAGCAGGATGGAGATGGGAACCAGCAGACTTTTGGGTCTTGTTTTGATATTTATATAATTACTATGTTCTCTCAAATGATTGTTGATACAGTTTAGTCTTTTTCCCATCATTTGGCAATGAAGGACCTGTTTCTCTTATTGATCTATTATAAAATGTTGTACACTGATACAGGCATTGTTGATGGGGATATTTTCTCCATGGGCCAGCTGTCATTGTTTTTGTTTTTTCCTTTGTTGTATTATAAAGACATACCCACTAGAATGACTGTATTAGGATCTATAGAGTATATTTATGATTATCCGCTTACAGAAATATCAGCCGCGTCTGATACAGTGACCTCTTTAAGCCCTTCCCAGTCTTTAATGGGGTAAAGCGTGGTTGCATCCTCTGGCACCAACCTACTTGATGATGAAACTCTCAACAAATACAATTGTAGCTATTTCATGGAAGTTTTTATTATTTATTTAAACATCTACTTTTTTGTCCTTGTATCAAACTGTTACTCTCTGTTGTCTCACTAACTCAACACCAAACAAAATAACAATTCTACATGGCGTGCATGTAATCACAAATTGATTGGAGCTAGTGATGATTGGACCTTTGGCTCTTTGAAGGGAGCCCTTCTTTAAAGGACCAAAGTTTTAATTCTTACTATGATAAGTTATACATTTCAGTTTAAGTCATATTAGATGTGTTTAATTGGTGGGGCATTAAAAAATGTCTTATTCTGAAACAATGGCATGCAAGGACTCGTTTTGACAGACTTTGACAGAGATGGATGTTTCTCGTGTAATTAAAGGAGAAAAAAATATAAAAATTAAATGAGAGGCTGTTATTCTGTCTTATACATTAATATTTATCCAGTTCAAAGTGGCCAAGAATAGAAGAGCTTTCTCACGGCTTTGAGGTCATTTTCTTAGACATTACAAACATCAGTCTGTTGTCGAAGATTTCTATATTTGGTTTAGTTCATTTTATCTTGTTTCTCTCTCAGAGAGAGCTTACCAAGAAACTGTCATCAAATCTAAATTCAAAAGCCTGCAAAGCCCCAAAAATATCCCATTTATTCCTTTTAAAAGTATTTTCCACAAACTTTGATTTATTTTGAATCTAACTTATGTAAGTGAAAAGGCAAAATTCTCGATCTGCTGGACCGAGATTCAGTTCAATCTGATGCTGTTTGTGTTAACTGTTTCAGTTATGTTCAAAGTTGTATCTTTGTTTTTCTGCAGACTAAAACCATTGGATATAGAGTTCATGAAACGGTTGCATGAGAAAGTCAATGTCATCCCTCTGATCGCCAAAGCAGACACGCTCACCCCAGAGGAATGCCAACAGTTCAAAAAGCAGGTCAGTGGTTTCCACAGAGCATGCAGCTGCACAAAAAAAAAGAAAAATAAATAAATGAATACACACACACACACACATATATATATATATTAATTACAGTGGTGGAAAAAAGTTTTCAGACACCTTAAAAATGTACAAGATAACAAATATTTTCCATTTAAAATTGTTAATGGGTTTTTTCAGGTTGTGTTGAAAATTTTTGCTGTGAATGCACAAAAGGAATTGTATTTGAAGATATACAGTCATATGCAAAGGTTTGGGCACCCCTGATTTTTTTCAAGATTTTTCTTTATAAATCATTGGTTGTTTGGATAATCAATTTCAGTTAAATATATCATAGCAGACAAACACAGCGATATTTGAGAAGTGAAATGAAGTTTATCGGATTTACAGAAAATGTGCAATAATTACTTAAATGAAAATACGCAGGTGCATAAATTTGGGCACCCTTGTTGT
>JAVQJG010020584.1:0-16362 GCA_036024015.1 Craterocephalus amniculus | reverse complement strand
ATATATATATATATATATATATATTACTACTGGCAGACCAAAGCAGTGAACATCTTGTACATTTTTTACACACTTTACCACGCAGTTGGTACATATATATATTTATATATATATATGCCACATACATGCCACATTGATCCCGTTTTTGTTCCTTGTGCATGTCCATTCTGCTGATCCACATATTTTGCTCGAGTGCAGAAAACAGATTTCTAATAAATTCATTAAGTCAGCCTGGTCTCAACTGTTTGAAGTCTGTTTCTGTCTCATTTTCAGTGCACTCTGGTCTTGCTGATTGAAACACACTGATTTCATTGTGCCGACTGAAATCTGCCTTGGATTTGCACATCCAAATCTCAAAAGGATTCAAACAGGTTCGTCCGTTTAATAGAGTATGTCAGCTAAAGACTGACACACATGCACCAAGGAAGACGCATCAACAGAGCTGCTGCGTTCTGATTGGCTAAGAGCTCTTCTTGTATCTGAGTGGAAAGAAGGAGAGGGAGGGTGAGTTGACACCGCCGGCCTACACGTGCTGCTCTGTCACATGACTCTCAGCTCTGATCTCTCTCAGTGGCCCTTTCTCTCTTTTTCCACGCTCTCCTTTCTGCTCTGCTCCATTTTCCCTCATCCATCTACATTCCTCTCTTACTTTTCATCCTCAGTCCTTTTCTTCCTTTTTCTGTCACACTCTCTTCCTCCTCCTTAACTCTTTCTCCCTGTCTTGCATTCTGTCCCTCTATCTTTCTGCGCTTTTACATGTCCTCTTTCTGCTTTTCCTATTCGCCTTCTTCTCAGGCACTGTAGCCTTTTTGCCTTTAATTTCCTCCCTCCTCAATTTCTTTCTGTATTTCTCTCTCATTAGGCATATTGTGCACTGAGCGTAAATGTGCACATGCAACAACACACCACAAGAAACCTAAGTCAAAGAAATTAATTAATGAACATCCTTACAAGCTCGTATGTCTTGAATTTTAAAACATATCTTCCCTTGTTTTGGCAAATTCGAAATTATGATATAATTAACTGAAACGACGATAATCAAATACAATATAGCTAACAAACTCTCTTTCTTTTTCCCTTTTAGAGACCTTCTCAGCTCCTCTTTTTTTCCTCTTTTCATCCTAGTAACTCTCACAGTCACTCTTCCAGACTTGGCTGCTAAATCTGGGTGGCAGTTTAGTTTGCTGAGCTTTGTTACTGACTCTAACAAATCAAACACCCGGTGCTACTTTTGAAATACAATCCCAAACTTTGGAAGTTTTCTCACCCATAGCAGGTTCACACATGTTCTTAAACCAGGCCAGAATAAGCCCAACAGCTCCTCTCCAACTCCTGGTCGTAGTTTATTTATCCTCAGTGCTCTAAAGGCTACAATGTTGTGGTTACATCCAGTAACTGCCACAATGACCCAGGAGACAAGCAGGTAATGTGATGTGAAGCTGTATCCCGCGGTCTGTGTTGGTCAAAAGGATGAACTAGCTTCATCAGCTCTTTCTGTCAATTTCAGAGCAATTGTGTTTACTGTGAGTAAACAAATGTTTCTGTGAAGATAAAGCAAACTCTTCACAATCTTGTCAATCATGTGCGGCACGTTGGTTGGAAATAAAAGCGTTCACCTAGGTCATGACTTCCCATCAGTCAGAACTATAGCTGAAAAAAAAGTCTTTACAACCACAGCACCATTTGGGACTAAATGTTGATTAAAGAGGAGGTAGAGTTTAAATCTAGGAACGTTATGTCTTTCTCTGCATATAGAAATTACTTCTGCACTGAAATAAGACTTTAATTCTATGCCAGAAATACAGAAATGTAGGATCAAATGGAGGGGGAGAACAACACTTGGTTAGACACAACTCTATTCAAACTGGGCAGCGGTCATTCAAGAAAATGACTGAAGAAGAAGAAGATGACATGTCTTGTCATGAAGAAAAAAAAGTTCAAAGCTGAGAAAGGGGGAAAGAGGAAGGGAAGAGGAGATGATGGGACACCCAGAGAAGTAGTTGAGCAAATGAAGCAAAATGAAACATTCACAAAGGCAGGAAATGAATTCATGCTCTAGTGGAGATGGAGGGTTTCAGAAGTAGACTGGAAAACTGAGTTTCTCCTCAAGTGAGGACCATTTATCTATATATTCTTTAAAAAAATAGGGTTTTGACATGAATTTCTGTGATTCATTGACACACTGAGATAGTTTTAGGTAACTGAAAAGTAACATTTTGTATCTTGCATATACACTTTTTCATTGTCATGGGAAGGTACAAGTATGAAGCAGAAATCGAAGTTACTATGAATTACCTGCATTACAGCATGTCCACATGTGTTCCTTCTTTCTTGGAATTTCAGGTAAACACTATACGTGTGGAAACATTTGTTTTATTCCTATAAGATCATTTAAAGTGGGGGAATGCTTCTTACCTTTCTAACTGGGCTTAACGCAGAACCCTACAGAACCCATCTTCTTTAAGGAGAACTCAGAGGGAAAAAACGTGCACAACTGATGTCAAATCATTAACATAATAAAAAAAAACAGCAAGTCTTCAAGTCTGTGGCAAACCAATTTTATTAATACTATTCACAGATCTCTAAGAGAACTAATGCTGAAAGGTAGTTGGAAACATGAATTCATACACTTAATATTTAACATTTAACTTGTGTCTCTCCAGCCGAGGAATAAATGAAGAGGGAAATACTTTTAACAAGTATCTCCGGAGCACTTTATTGGTAATTAATCTCTGAGCTGTGAGCACAGCATCTCTGCAAGTGAATGCAAAGCATAATGAAAGTTCTTTCTGCTATTCATATGTTACAGAAACATTCTTAGCTTTAGCTGTAGGGTAAGAAGAGAGGCCCAACCATCTAAAATGTGAGACTCCACCAGCTGAACCCACCATTACCCTTTCTGCGCTTAGCTGAGAGGATTCACAGTGACTCATAGACAACATGGCTACATCTGGAATCATTTCATGGGTATGTTGTAATCAAGCCTTTTATTCATCCTAAATCTAAGAAAAATAAAGAGGCATTTTAATAACAGCAGAATTATTAAAACTGCCTGGCAAACTCAAATCACTGTCATCCCTGGTTCCCTCCCAGACAGGGTAACATTGATTGCCACCCCAGCTTGTCTGGATGAAAGTAAACACATCTTAGAGGAAGTTAGAAAAATGTCTGATAAAACCGATGCTTGAGAAATATCCTACTTTGGTCTCACCAAAACTGACTTCTTCAAATATATAACAAATTTATAGCTTCATTCGGGACTGAGACAGTTACCTTTTCTATTGTCAGACCTCACAAGCAGAATATTCATTCACTAACAGCTCCTGGAGGACAGTCCTTGGCCAGGGGCGCGACGAAGATTACAATAGATTAAATTAAATGGGCTAAAGTACTCCAGTAACAAAGGGAACCTGCATTTCTAATTGATCTCAGTTTAATGAGGAAATTTGAATCCAAACTTGCTTAAAACGTAAAGGGAGGAAAGTTTAAGGGAAAGTGTCTTTCATTTATAGTTTCCATGTCAAGACATTCTGGACTAATATTGTGGGAAAAAACTTATGCTCACACTCCAGCGTTCTAACCTGAGGTGAGGAACTCTCTTCAAAGAAGGCTCTTCAGACTTCTGCTGCCTGGAGATACAGTATGTATTTCTCAGACAGAAGGAACAACACCAACAATTTTAGGACGCACTAACTAATATTTAAGCTTACGCAGATCACTTGTGAACTTTTCTTTTGTATAAGTACAGAAGGCATTCCTTTAGGTTATCATTGTTCAATCCCGCAAGACATATACTTTTACCGCAACACCTTTTCTACTCTTTCATCAAAGCCTGTCAGTGTGTCCATAACAGTAAGAAGAGGTCACAAGCTAGAAATGCTGTAAGCTGCATGAAATTTTGTTGCTGTGAACAACTCATGATGAACATGGATCTGGTTGGACTCTTATTGTCCCTTTGGTTTTGTAAAAATGCATGAGAACAACCTAAACCTGTTCTTAAAATCAATTTCTGACCCCACTGAGTGTGTGATTCACATGGATTATGATGCTTGCTTTATAAGGAACAGTTCCTCTGTTATAATCTTTTTAGTCAACACAGCACACCCTGCAGCAGAAGTGCTGATCCATATTCTGTTGTTTGCTCTGTCATGGCTGTCAGAAGGGAGGATCGTGAGCAAAATTGTGGTTCCTTCTCTAAGCCCATAAAGAATATTAAGTGGTATATACACACCTGCATGCCAGCCAGCTCACATTTGCATGCATACACATGTTAACAGATGCATGAAGACAGGGCTAATCATGCAAAGGTATAAAAGTGACAGAGTGGAAGGATAAGCACATGGCAGGTGAACAGAGAAAGCTAGAGTTGCATGTGGGAAAAAATGTTTGTTTACACATTTTCTCAGCTCATTCAATAGTAAAGCCTCCCTTTATTTATGAATATATATAAATATATATATATATATATTGTCTGGATAGCTACCACATCAGCAACAAAGGAATGGAGCACCAGCTTAAGTATGCAGCCTGCACAGACCACTATGTAGCCAATGTAGGGCTTGCACTTCGAAGTGTGCAGATCTTGAATACGGGCAGGGTCCATGAATGTCATGTGTGCACACTTCAATCATTTTCTTATTTTAATGATTTTATTCAGCTTATTTCAGTAAATTGACTTGCACAGTTCGTTTTTGTTTGTTTGTCTTTGATGCTCTTAACAGACATCAGAAAATTAAAGGCAACCAACTGTTTAGTTTGAATATTAATTAAAAAGCAATTAAATAATAAATATAAAAGTTCCTAAAAGTTTCCATGAAACTTTATTTAAACATATGAAGTGTACAGTTTACCCACAATTAAAGTGTCTAAAGTGACAAAATAATTGTTCTGTTCAAACAGCCAAACACTGGGTTAAATGGCTTATCGACGACACACAGCTTAAAGCTAATTAAGTTTATTCAGTCAAAACTGTACAGCTTCCCTCAGTTACCACACAAACTTATTATATTTTAACTAAAATAGTAAGTTAATGTAATTAAGCTGATTTTAAAGCAATTTAAAGTAGTTCTGCTGTAGTTTGTGGTTTTTGTGACCATATATGTGGGCGTGTGTGGGTTTGGCTGGGGTGTTACTGTATTGGCCAAGAGTATGTGAGTTTATGTGAAGAATTAAAATTCATTGTGTGTTTGTGTGTCAGAAGAATTACAGCTCTAATGTCTGTGTGAAAAAGACTGTTCAAACACTGATTCATCTGAAGTATGTGTGTCTGTAAGAACAAGAGAGAAAGGAGTTAACCTCCATGTGGAGCTGTGAGTGTGTGAGGCTGACTCAAAGCAGCGTGTGTGTACTCTGCGTTAGATGCATCGCATTCTTGCCATTGACTTTTCAATAGGCCGGTGTCTGTTCAAAGCAACTTCTGCTCTTCAGCCCTCAAAGAGGAAACACACACACACATTTGCAGACATTCATGGACGCAGAAACCTGAATTCCTAAATTCTTCATTAAGGCAGTTCAGGCCTCACAACACCATCAGAGACAAACATTCCCCCTTTTCAAGTGATTTTCAGTACTGCTTTAATTTCAAATACGTAACAACAGAAACTAAAAGGCTCTCCATGCAATGTTGCTCTAATGATCCTTTACAGCGTCTCTGTGAGGAATGTTTAAAAGCGAATGAAGGATTACTTTAATTGGTATGTATGAAACGGCTGAAATATGGCAAACCACTGAATGAGAGGCATAATATATTGTAGCCTGGTGCTGATCTTCTAATCTGTTATAATTTGTGTTCATGAATGTAAAGCAGCCACATGCCGGGGACCTTTATCATAGCCTTTTAAAGTTTTAATGAAATCAAGCCGAAGATTTATTTAACTTTTTTGATCTTAATAAACGCATTAATCTTATGTGGATGACCAGATCCATTAGATCACCCTGGGGGGGGGGATTTTTGTTTTGGACCTTTGGCTACATTTTCGGCTCTTTTAAAATTTGACAAACAAACCATCTCAGTTGTGAGAACAAGCTTCTTTTGGTTAAGACTTTAAGCCAAGCTAAAGCTCCAACTTTTTCTTTCTCCAAGAAATTTGAAAAGTTATTCATGCCTTTACTATCTCTTTTCCAGAAAGTTATAATCCCTTGCATGTAAACAGAGATTATCCATCACTTTGTGGTCGGCAGCTGGTACAAGAAACAATTGTGTTTGTCTCTGTCTTATTTCTAAAATGAAAACTGACATAACATAAGTTTCCAGCCTTTAAACTCTACGCTTCCAACTTGTGGATGGTACACTGACATTCATTATGCAATTCCAATTTCCCTGCAGTGTCCCAAGGGTGAGAAACTTCATTTCACAGCATTTTTTTTTCCAGCCTGGAGCATCACATGACCGTAGCGTTTCACTTTACAGCACCGCATCACATACCATAAATCACCACTTTGGCGATTTTGAACACACACCGTGGCCAATTCAGCAAACAAAGGCAAAAGGATATTCTCAGAGGAATTGAGAAAAAGAGAAGAGACAGAGCAAGAGATAAGGCAAGAGTCAAGAGTCGAGGGGCACCAAAGCGCAAATATCTGCTGAAGTTCAGCAGTGTCGCTTTAAAGAATGAAAAAATAAAGTGTTATGCGTTCTTTTTAGAAAAAAATCTCACAGCTATCCTGCTGTTGTGATTGACAGCCAGGGTGTTTATTTAGTGCAGCAGTATAATCAACAGTAAAAATTTCGCCGAATGCATTCTTATCAGAAGTTTCCTAGTTTTAATGTTGATGCCACTTTCAGGGAAATGTTTTTTCTCTTTTTTCATTGAATTCATTCTGACCTGTTTGCTCAGGTCACTGTATGTTAAAAATATGTTGGAAAAAATGTTTTTGAGGTTATTGCAAGCAGAACTACTAGAACATCCTTTTCAGTACTATCTCACATGTTTTGGTCTCTTGAAAAGGCCAGATCCATATTGGCTGACCTAAACCCAGGTGTGAATTTTAACTGCTTCCTTCAAGATGTAAATTCTGTTACAATGTAAAAATAATTATTCCCCCTGCCATCACCTCAAATCAAACTTTGGTTACAAAGCACCTTTCCGCACATAACAAATTGCTTTAAATGATAAAACAACTGTTTTTGCATCATAAAACCACAAGCAATTACACACCAAGTTCATCACAAACACATCAACCCCACTGAAACAAACTGTCTCTAACTAAAGAAATAACACTAAAAACAAACATGTGTATTGACAATCTTGTGAATAAGGTTGGTTTTTAATAGATGACAATACCTTAATACAACCTGTGTGTGTTGATGTGTGCTATCATTGTTTTTACGTCGCGTCTCACTTGTGGCTGCAAACCCAATCGAAAGGAATTTTTTTTGTCTGGCAGAGAACGGCAGAAACCGGGGAGTACATAAATAAAGAGAGGTTAATAGAAATTAATTAGGTACTGGAGGGGGTGGTGCGGAGCAAACACAGGAGGCAAAAGAAACTCAAAGAGAGGAAACTGATTTTAAATGAAGCAGGAATGAAAGGATAGAAGAGAAATCCAAAACAAAGGAAAATTAAAACCTAAGAATTAATGAGAGTAGGATATAGATTATTTTCAAAGGTAAAGAAAATCTTGAGACATGCTCACTTCCTCTTTGGTATTTTTTTTCTTTTCTGACTTGGTTCATTCACGTTGAATTACATGCATGCAGTTTCAACTGTAGTTCCATGCAGCCGGGGTGTTGTTGTTCAACTGTCACCTACCTTTATCAATTGCTACAAGGTTTTCTTTCAAAAACTAATTTCCATTTTTGTTGTAGGAGCCATTCAAAATCACAGTGAAAACTATTATTTAAAACAAAGTGAATCAACAGGACCTAGTTATAGCTACAGGTCAGGACAGGAAAGCTGAATGTGCTTCAGTTCATAGATAGGAGTCCTCTCACTATTACCAACGCTTAAAAATAAAAAAATTGCAAAAAAGATTACTCAGACTGCAACCACAAATTTTTTCTTTAACGTTTTTATGAAATATTTCAATACAAAAAATATATATTACACAAAAACTGATATCAGCAGCTTCAGAAGGGGGAGTGCCACATGATTCACTGACACACTGACATTCCTGGAATATGCAATGATGAAACTCAACTTCATCGGAAAACAAAAAAATTTCCATTTGCCCTGATGACTTAAACAAAGATTGCATTTTCTCCACAACACCCAGCATGTATTTCACTGTGAGGTTTTATCTGTATATGAAACAAGTTGCGTAAGCCAGAAAACATGCAGTAAGGAACATCCAGCCTGAAATTAAACTTTTTCTCCTATCAAAACTGCTAAATACCTCTGAAGACTTCCTAACAAAATACTATAAGTAGCTGACTGGAATGGAAGGGACTGCTTTTACTAGATGGTAACTGGCACCCACTTGTCAGAAAAAAAGATTGTTTAGGTGAATCTATGAAGTTAAGTTGCATACAAAAATGGCAGCTGTCCATTTTTCTGAAACATCTATCCTAGTATGTTTTTTTTGTTGTTTTTTTATTGTTTAATTTGAATAGATGAATAAAGTTGCTCATTTGGGTAAATCATTACATTAACTCATGTAATCTTATCACAGAATTTCCTTGGAGATTATCAAGGTAGGCACCTGCAGGACCGCTTCCTCAAACTTAGCAAACAACTCTTAGGAACTTTAACAAAGGAAAATATTTACCTCAGTGGGGAGGCAAGGATGTAGAAATAAAAAAAGACTGAGAGTGGGGAAAAGTTATATGAAATCCTTCCATAGGGTTAAACTGCTGGGGTATGTCCCATGATGCACTGAACTCTTCTAGGCTCTATTCCCTCTTGGCGTTTACACTCCATATATATAAAACATCATTGCTGTAATGAACTTTGTTTCTTTTTTTCCACAGCCAGTATCCAAGACTTAGAGCTAGGAAGCTTGCTGACCTGTGGTTTCTCTCCTTTCCACCTCTAACTAGTCAAAGTAAATGGCCACCCTTGAGTCTGGTTTTGCTGGAGAGCTGACTTACAGCTGCTGAGCCAAAAAAATAAAGTTGTCACCTGGATTTAAATCAGTAAATACGTTCAAGCCTTCTATTGGATAATTTAAGCATGGGCAATTGTCTAATTACCCCAACTAATGCAATTAGTAGTTTCCTGTTTCTGAACACCACATCAAAAGACTCATCCCGTGATCACGATAAAGATGTTAGACTATTTAAGACGGGTCAAATCATTGGCATCAAGCAGAGAAATCTAAGGAGATGCAGAACTGTCCAATACATTATTTTACAACTTGAGGGATATTGGGGAACCATTATCTTCTAGGAAGAAATGCGGTTGGAACAAAATCCTGAATGATTGTGAGAGGCGATCACTTAAGCAATCAAATGGAAGAAAAACTAAAGTAGAACTCAGGGCTATGTTTAATAATATCTTGTCTACTGTACAAGCCTAAAGGGGTTAAATATGATTTGGGGTTTGCTTGAGTTGGTCAGGTCAAGGTTCAGAAACATTATTTATTAAGAATAAGGTCAGCTGACCACCTGACTGAGCAAGTTTTTGCATAAAAGGATTTTTTTCTTCTCTGATAGTACATCCATATTCCAAGATGACTATGTAAGGATTTGCAGGGCTCAAATTGAGAAAGACTGGCTCGGGGAGCACAAAATTATTTCCACACATGGATTGGCCACCGAAGAATCCAGACCTGAACCCCACTGAGAACTTTTGGGGCATTGTGGAGTTGGCTATGTGCAGTGGTCAGACTTTCCAGTCATCAAAAAAGTTCTTGATGAAACTGAATTCAACACTGTATGGAAATTCAGCTTATCAAAACAATGTGTGTCTTAGAAGGGATACCATGTCACTTTTGTAAGTAAGGTGAAAATGGTGTCTGAGGAGGCCAGAGAGAAAAAAAGAGTCTTTAATTTTGCAACAGTGTTGTGTGACCTGTGGGAAGTTAAACATTAGTGCCCCTTGTGGCCAAAAGTTACATATTATCTCTTTAAAACTAGAGCGGGTCCAGAGAAATATTAAAGTGTGTGACTTTTTGTTGGTAGCAACTTTGTTTTGGGTTAGCCATTGTATCTACAGTTTTTATAGGATAATGAATGAATTAGACCACATCTGTAAAGGTGGATTAAGATTACTTTGTTGTGGATTGGCACTTTACAAATAAAGTGGCAATTCCCTTGAACAAAATATGCGTTAATGAGCTCAAAATCTCTAGAAATTTAAGAGGATGCACACATGCAAACATAAGAACCATCAGTAAAGTATGAAATCAAATAGTTGAAAAATGAACAAGTGAATCAGTGATATTTTATGCAAAAAATACCAAAAGAAATCAACCACATAGAAGACAATAACAGAAGTTGAGAATTCAAAACAAGTAAAAATCCAACTTAAAATCTTTGGAAGCACTTTCTACAAAATTAAGCATGTAACTGAAATAATAGAAATTGTGTGACAAACTACTGATTTGTATCCATGAAACAAAGACTCGGTCACCCTGACAACATTGCCCAGATAGTAAGAGGGATTAAACAGTGAACTCTGAACTCTGAGCATCTGCTGCCAAGGCTGTGCTGGACAGATACATTTTGTGGGGAAAAGCTGGTTTAATATCAGGGTTAGGTTAGGATTATGCATGTGTGCCGCAGTCACGGTTCTGTGTGAAACAGGCACACAGGAAATGAGTCTTCACAAGTTCACAGAATACATGCTGGTGAGTTTGCAGTGGATTTTCTGACAGTATTTTTAGAGAGAATTTGCTGCCTTGCCTGCTTGGCTGGTAGATGCTCTTAACCAATCAGATTCTTCCTCTGAAGCAGCTGGTTGTGTAAGGACTCTGGTATATTTTCTACATGAAAGTCACTGCACAACACACACACACACACCATGAGACACAAGAATAGAAAGTGACTCATGAGTGAGCATTGCATACACACAAACACACGGAGTTGTTAAATATGCACATGCACAGTAAAGTGTACACACTGGGAAACATATGGGTGCTTCTTTGAAATTATATAAGTGAGTGATATGTTGGAGTATCTGTGTATTCAATAATAAATGACTGTGAGAGATGCATTGGACCGTAAGAAGTACGGTCCAATGCATCTATATGACGACAGAGACATAGCTGCTGATGTTGGAACATTATTTATATGTATATTGTTTGTTATAAGAAACAAAAATTTTGAAGATGAAACAAGAGATCAGTTAGGATATGTTCAAACTGCTGCTGTTGAGTCTCTTTTTAACAAACTGTCGTCCACTTCTTTGAATAGTAAGATTCATTTGACCCAGTGCGAACGGCCACTCTGATACGGACCGAGGGAGTCTGGTACCTGAATGCAACTTGTCTCGGTTCTCTTGCAAGCTGAAACCAAAACCAAAAAGGAAGTAATGTAACTCAACCACATCAGTAACAAAAAAAAAAAGAAGGAGAAGGAAGTGACGTGGAGTATTCTTTGGCTAGGAGGAAAAACAAAGGCAACACGGTGTGGTTAGATAAGCTAGTGGCAAGTGTAATATGTTCTGCACACCAGAATAAAATAAGAAACTCCAAGACTAAATTTTACTGGCCTCACTGCTAAATGTTTACCTGCAGCGAAGGAGCAGGTGACAGCTTAAAAATGTCAACATTCTAGCTTGGACCTTTTTTTTCCCCTTTTTTCGTTGATTGATTAGCAGGTTTTTTTGGGGAGCATTACCCTCTAGCGAGCATTTTTTTAACTATGTAACATCCAGCCGGTATGGTCAGTTTGAGTTAAATGCAGTTTGAATGCAAACCATAGAAAGGTGTGAAATTTGGAGGAAATCCCTGTCCAACTGGACTAATGCTGTGCTCCATTTACCTCGGAACTGGGGAATGACGTCACGCCTGAGTTGAAACGCCTGAGTTCACAGGTCGGAAAAATAACAAGGCAGCTTCCACATTAAATGCATTTCAAAGGCTAATTGCTGTTTTAAACCAACAAAGCGACTAAAACCGGCATGTAAACGTCGTATCTAAGCAGCATCAGCTTTTTTACTACATCCACAGAAATGAAACGGCCATATTTAAACAATAAAGTGTCGCTCAGAAGCCGCACTGCTGTTTGCCTGGTTTGGATCTACTTACAGCTGACAGCAGCGTCGTAGTTCATGAAAAAAGTGAATTACACTACAGCAGCATCTCGCTACATTTATCTCCAACAACACTACGTGTACGGCTGATTTAATGCAATAAATACTGGTCAGAAGTGATGCTATTGAGGATTCTGCAATGTTAATAACGGGCGCAGCCATCTTGAAATGCGAAGTTGGGGCTGGTGAGCCTGGTCCGACTTCCCAGTCGGAAATCCCAGTTGAGGACGCCGTTCCTTTTGAAACTTCCCACTCGGAAGTCGGAAAATCCGAGTTCAAATAGAACGCAGCACCAATCCCGCCGTGGGTCAACCACGAAGTAAAACATTATCCCATTGGATAAATGAGACATTTGTCCGATTTCCTGGATCCATAGTTTCATAATTCATGGATGGATACGGTCCAGCAGCAGCGTCTCTCATACGGTTTATCAACGTTTTCAGCACCAAACGGAACACCTCTTAAAATTGTGGTGACTAATGATGCTAACAAAGGAATGCGAGTTGTAGTTCAGCTTACCTGTGCAGCCACCGATGGAGAATCTGTACTTCTTAATGTTGGGATAGCATCGTTTTTTAATGACAGCCTTCCTATCAGTCCATGTTCAAATAAGCTTTTGTTTAAAAAGCTATCATCAGTAAAGTGTCCCGGACACACATAACAAGCCTTCTTCGGAAGAGGGTTGTTTCCAAAAATGAAATCACACCATTTTTGACGAACCGTGTCGTCCTTGGGAAGCTTAAACAGAGGAGAATCTCCTCCGCATCCAAATATACACTTTCTCGTTGGGTATATTGTGTTGTTTTTCTTTATATTATGTGCCATCATTCAGGAAGCTAACGAGCTAATGCTACAAACAGACAGGGGGGAGGGGGTGCTCGCCCTTCTTCGTGCCTTCTGCATAGACTCATCAGTCATGCAGCTTACAGTGCCCCCTGCTGAACACATCATGCAACACAACTATTACACTGTTCATCAAGTTAGTGAAGTGCCTGCCCCCTTTTCATTTTCTTTAAAAACATCTCAGGAGTTATTGTTTTTTTTTACTTCAAGTTTGAATTAAATAAAAATATCTTCCCTACATTTTTTATTTTTTACTGCTTAAACAATTCAGTGGCTATGTAAACAAGAACCAGACATGTCTACCCACCCAGTCATGTTCACAATGCCATCAGAAACACATCACAATCCATCTATCAGACTTTTGTTTGCCATTCAGACCAGCGGTCTGCAACCTGCGACTTCAGAACCACAAGTGGCTTTTTGGACCTTCCACAGTGGCACTTAATAGCATTGTTTAAAAAAAATTAAGAAGAAATTAACATTCTTAAATATACATATTGTGACACATCCAGGTTTCAGCAAGTTTTAATTAAATATTACATTAAATTTACACAACCTGACGTTAAAGTACAGGTCATTTTCTTTTAGATGTAGTGTTTTTGTCATTGATCTGTAACCTGTGTTTTTTTTAAATTAAATCAAACAAAAAACATTTTCTATATTCCATCTGGTAAAATTGTCTTTAAGTATTGTTTTTCTTTATTTTAAAACCTAAAAGATATATAAATATATATATATATATAAAGTTGTGGTTCTTAAAAACATGACTAATTTCTGATTGCAGGTTTTAAGTTAAAAAAATAAAAGACAAGTTGTCTGTTTTCAATTAAACATTTGAAAACATGACCCTTTTGGCCAACCACTCTGAATATCTGTTAACACCAAATCTGTTGCATTCACGGTTTCCTCAGTTATCTTGTTTAAAACTGGAATCAAACTGGCAGGGACCCAATAACCGCTTAAGACCTGGCCCTAAAAAACATGGATGTGTATGAAACAAATCAAAAACAGTTACAAGAAATGCAGATTAATTAAGACAGACAACCGATAGGCACTAGATTAAAACATTAAACCTCACTTTACAGACCTAGGACAATGAAATTCGCTCCACAAGATGAATCTCTGCCAAAAGTAGCTTAGGAAATTATGCTTTCCACAGTAAAAATCTCTGCTGTCATTATGCAGATGGGGGATCATCAGCAAATTACTCCAGCTGAAGTTCCTTTAGCTTCATACACAAACAGGGAAAATTATGATTGTGTAAGTGGTTTTGTAAATAGATTAATAATAGAATCAAACTTTTTCTGTTCAACAGAACAGAAATTCGTCTTATAACACAGCAACTTAAAAAGATCACAACAAGATTGCACAGGGTCAACAACAAGATCACAATAGCAAAATACAGTAAAAAAGAAGAAGAAGAAAAAATCCTCACATATAAAAACCATCATGTTATTAAGGGCAGTAACTGCATTTGGAATGAATGATTTCTTGTAAATGTTTGTCCGGACCAGTGGGGTTCTATATGTCCTGCCAGATGGTAAGAGAGAGAAGGAGTGATGAAGAGGGTGGCTGGCGTCCTTAGTGATGCGGATGGCAGTCCTCATCACTGAACGGCTGCGCAGTTTACAGAGGGGGGTTTGAGTTATTTTGCTGGCCTGGTTTATTATTCTCGTGAGCATCGTTTTGTGTTTGAAAAGAGTGAGAAAACTGAACCAGGAACTAATATAGTAAGTGAGAATGGACTCTATAAGTGATGTGTATACGCGAGATAAGATGTCCTTTCAAGCATTAAAGGACCTCAGTTTCCTCAGAAGGTGTAGGCGTTGGTGTGCCTTTTTAAAAACAGAGTTTGCGTGCTGCCCAAAGGACAGACTTTTGTCCAACTCTATCCCCAGGTATTTTAAATGGTCCACCTGCTCCACCTGCTGGCCATTGATGATGAGGGACTGGAAAAAGTCCACTGTCCTTCTTCCCTGTGACTCCAAAACATCAAATATGTCCAAAATATAAGTACCAAGGTATTACCAACAAAACTATCAATCCCAAAGCTTTTACCATCACTATTACAGCTAAAACTGCAGCTCTGCCCCGTGTATTCTGGAATTTCTGGTATAATTACAACATTACGATTGTATGACATCATCTATTAAACTCACTGAGTAAGTTTCCTTACCTGGTAGCATGGCTATTAGCTGGGTAGTGATGGATGTATCTGCTACCTGATTTGACAACACCTTCCTTGTATCATAATGGTGATACGATAAAATGCTCAGTTCCTCATCTGAGACTGACCACAGCACGAAAATCTAGGAATGTATTGTTGTTTTGAACCTGCTGGTAGAAGCTGACGCTAACAGGAAGGACTAATTAGTATAGTGTGTTGTATGAAGGGAAATCTTATGCATATATTAATGATTCTGGTTATTTTAGTGTAAGATAGTGCTGTGGCTAAATTTAATTTGTGTAAATGTTAATTAAAGATCACTTGAGAGCATCAGGCTTGTCTGTTGATGCTTGGTCATCTTTAATATTATATGTTTTAACCCAGTTACCCCGCACCAGCTATGACTGGACAACATACCATTTCTGATTCATTTCTTACATTTTTAAATTTACTTAACAACAAAAGGCACCGAAATAAACACTGCACACAACAAAATAAAAAATAACTGGATCAACCGGCTCATTACAAAGAGAGACACTGACAAGCCTCCCGCCTCGTGTCGCACACTGCTTCTCATGAAGTCTGAGATGCTGAAAAAAAAATTCTTTCTCGCTCTTGCAGCCTCGAGAACACGAACAAATTTCTTGCTTCTTGTGGAGGATGTATAAAGCTTTATGCTGCACATGTGAGCTATAACCACTGACCAATTCTTTTCTATCTCAGCCATGGTCCGCTCTGTCCCACTTACAGAGTAAACAGAGGTAAGTTGCCACTCATGACACTTCCTCTTATTTCTCAAGCCACTGCTGTCAAAATGATTTTCCGGCTCTCCAACTCACTCACCAAAGTATAAATTTTTGCCTCTGTAAAATGAAATTTTTTCGTTTGCTTCCCTGAAGTTGCCACTGTTACTATATACAGTGGCGGACTTACCATTAGGCAAAACTAGGCGGTAGCTTAGGGCCCCAAGTTCCCTGAGGGCCCCATAAAACTAATCAATAATACAGTTATTACTTATTTCCGCACATTTACTGTGTTTTTAATTAAAATCGGATCGCTAAAATAAAACCATAGCAGAATGCCAGTGCACTATCATGTGTGTGTGTCTCGGGGCCCCCCCTTCAGTCTACACCACATTGGATCAGTCCATCTCATCCAGGAAGACAACATAGGAAACTCCGCGGGTGCAGACAGGTGAGCCGAGGTGAGAGAGAGATG
>JAVQJG010020569.1:0-24549 GCA_036024015.1 Craterocephalus amniculus | reverse complement strand
AGAGAGAGAGCGAGAGAGAGAGAGAGAAGGCATGTCAGTGTCTTATTGAGATTTCCTCCGTTCTCATTTTGATGCTCATTCAACCTCTGCTTGCAATGCAGGAATGATGTCTACTGCTCTAAGACTTATCAGAAGAATGTTGACGCCAAGGATAACTTTAGTCACTTTTGTGCTCCTTATCCCAGCAGCTCAGTATTCAATAGCCACGCAAAATGGTAAAGTATAACCTTGTGCTCTTTTATGTCACAATATTAAAAAACGTTGTTTTTTTGGTTGTTTTTTAATCCATCAATAGACATTTAACTTGATCTATTACAACAATATTGTTTTAATATTGTCATTGAATTACTTCAAATACCAACATGCAAAAATGCAAGAATGAGTTTTACATATGAAAATGTGTCGAATTTTTCTTCAAAAACTGAACTTTTTATATTATTTAATTTATTTCTGAATCAAAATAAAAAAAACAAAGTAAATATTTCATATGCAATTCCAAACATTCAAAGTTCAAAAAGGTATTTGAAAGAAATGTAACACTTACCCAGTCAAAACTCTCTCAAATAATGTCTAGCACCATTCATTTATATCAATGGAAATTCTAAAAATGTACCAGCACAATTCTTGTTTCTCTGAGTTAAACAGGAAAATTTGTGTTAACAGGGAGAGGAGTTGCAATATAGCGGTGTACAAAAAAAACCTCTGCAATTAGATAGATACATAATACAAACAACTGTTTTTGTTGATCTGAACTTGGAGGAAAGACAAAGTGCAATAACTTTCATGATATAAGATGTGAAGCAAATATATGCAGAATATTTCAATGAAGAAAGCAACCAAATAATGTGCTGCTCCTCTGAAAAGATAATGGAAATAAACCTGATATTAATTACCAGAATGTAATTTTTTTTGTGTGTGTGTGTATGTCTCTCTACAGTTTCCCCATTTACACTCATGAATAAGGCCACTGGATTTTGCTTGCTGAAAAAATCTATCCGCTGCCTTGAGCTGCGCTGGACAACCGGTAACCGCCTTTTTGTTGCCACGACCAAAAAGTGCCTTGGAGCGCAGGGCAAAACAGTGGGCAGTGAAGTGAACCAGTATGACTGCGATGAAAAAAGCGACCTCCAGAAGTGGGAGTGCAAGAACGGAACGCTGCTCGCCCTCAAAGATCAACAACTCTATATTGAAATCAAAGCTGATGAGTCTATCGCTCTCTCCCGAACTGTTGGGCCAAACAACCACTTCACAATCACAGGGACATTGAGCGGTGCCTGTACAAGAACACACAGAGGTACAAAAAACTGTGCTGTGTACTTGTATGTGTATGTGCAGCCTCTATAAGTCTAAAGATGAAAGAACCATACTTTAGGGTGACACACATAGAAGAGACAGTTTGGTAAAACCTACAAAATGTAAACATCAGGTCAACTCTTATAGTGACACGTGTGTTTAGTAGCAACTTTTTCACTTTTTTCTGTTTAAAATAATCCCCCTCCTTTTTTATTTCACTCTAGAGTATTACACCATTGGTGGAAATGGATTCGGTAGGATCTGCATGTTTCCCTTCATGTACAAAGACCGCTGGTTTGGAGACTGCACATCATTTGATACCTCATCAAAGCGCAGCTGGTGTGCAATTGAAACAAAATATGAGCATGAGCTGTGGGGATACTGCCCAACTACTTGTGAGTTTGTCTTTGTTAAATCACACAGCAATGAAAAAGAACCATGTTCACATGAAAAACATTATCCTGTAGATACAAACCAGGCACAACATGTATTTTTTTATCCTATAAAATACATTAAATTCATAAATTCTAAAAAAGACCCAAACCAATCCTGATGTTCAACACAAAGATAACAGTATAACAATGCAGTTGGATGGCTTGAGGTGAATTTCTTTGTTTGTATGACTGCACAGCCACAGAACACTGGAACAAAAACTTTGCAACAGGAGCCTATTACCAGATGAACTTGGGTTCGGCTCTGACTTGGGCGCAAGCTGACAGCAGCTGCAAACAGCAGGCCGCCACCCTTGCAAGCATCACCGATCCACATGAGCAGGCTTTTATTTCAGGTAAAGTACCACCTGCTGAATACTTGCAACTTCAGAAGTCTGTTGTCCTCTACAATAGTCATTTGTACGTAATAATAATAAATGAATATGAAGATTAAGAATAATATTTATAGAAAACAGTTTCATTCTCTGAACTGAATGAGGAAGTTCAGAATGTCATTAATTTCACATAAAAACATCATATAGTACAGATGCTGTGAAATAAGGACATAACCTTAATCTGCAGGTCGATTAACAAACCGAGACATGAAACAACTTTATCATGTCAATGCAAAGCATAATCTTTTTCTAAAATCTTTGTGGCTCATGACTCCAGTACTGGCAGCCAAAATGACAAGGGCAAAATAGTGTTTGAGTTTAACTCCCATGCACCCCAGTCCTTGCAGTAAACAGGTTTAGTGTGTGATTGTCATCTTGAATTGGCAGATATATAGTCTTAGTAATGCGGGTTTAATTTTAAGATGCCATTAGGAATTGGCTAATGTTTACTTACAGTAGTGTTTTTCTTTTACGAACCCATCATGTTACAAGACGCAACAGTCTTCATGCTTCCTGTTTCACATCCACATCCTCGTCAGCTGCTCCTTGTCATCTCTGGCACGAACAGAAGACACTTCAGTCAAACCCATTGCAGCTTTGTCTGCACCTAAATATGCAGCACACTCCTGCTCTCATCACTACACCAGTTCTTCCATCCTTGGGGTGGCTGGCGTTGTTTTTCTCAGTACTTTCTCAGGTAAAAGTTAAATGCACGATGAATGTTTCTTCGCAAACATTTGCAGTGTCTTTAAAGGGAATAACTGCCATCATACTGTCAGCGGGTGAACTTTTCACAGCTCAGCCTGTCAGCTGCTGGGAGAGGCCGGCGTATGACACAATTCAGAGTTCACAGTGCAATCAACGTCAAAGTGTTGTAAAAGGGCAACTGGTTGAAGGAGCCCGGTCAGTTTTAAGTTAAACAAGGGGTAATTTCAAGTAGGGCTCTGTTGCTTTTCAGAAAAGTTCAGAGATTTTAGAAACTGAGCTTTTCATCAAGGTAGCTGCATCTCTATTTGTTCCTCTAGCCTCGTGTTGTTTTATCCGTTTTTTTTTTAATAAAGCAATGAAAAAGAGGAACAAAATCTTTACTTTCTGCTCTTCCCTTTTTGTTCCCATGTATCACACACAGCACTCGTCGTCTCAAGCAAAGTCAAACTTTGGATCGGGCTTGTTTTGAACCCAGAACACGGCTGGCAGTGGACTGATGGGAAACCTTTCCGCTACCTGAGATGGGCAACGTGTAAGTTTTGATTGCTTTCAACATCTGTGCTGGACAATATCTGTGCTGGACAAACATTTAACCAAGTAAATAAAAGATGCTTTCCAGAACACAAAATGAATATCTATGGGTCATGACTTAACTGCATGCGTGTAAAACTGGCAGCTAAAGGTCACAGTTTAAGATGGAAGACCCAAATGCAGGACTTGGAAGGCAGGAAGCTTTACGATGGTGCACAAAATTCTTTCTTAATCAACTTACTTATCAGAACCATAAACTCTGCTGGTAGAATATTCAGCAAAGTCTACAAAAAACACAATTCCTATAATGAGGATGAAACACGACAACTTAAACAAGCAACTGACAATGACTTTGAAGCCACCGAAACAAGCAGATGATTTATTCCGTGAATTAAGATTAAAACACTTATTAAAAAGCGGTAAAGAAATAATGAAACTAACTACAGATTACTAGAGTCAAGGCAACATTATGTTTGAAACTAACCAAAAGACAAAATCTAACATTGAGCCTCCAAAGTCCCAGAATGTGACATAAACTACATTGTTTTGCTGCACTTGAATGATTTTCATTTATTTTTTTTCTCCCACACAAAGTTGAATTCAGGGGAAAAGCTCACATCAAACCCTTATATGCCATGTGACAGCTGAATGCAAATGCTTGAAAAAGTATGGGAGTACTTCAATGTGGTCATGATAGATTTGCTTGATGTGAGATTTGGATGAGATAGGCTTTGACTTAAAAACTAGTCCCTCTTTTCAAAATCCCTTTATTCATTATTATTTTCTTGCTTCAACACATTTTCTAAAGAAAAATACCACTTCTTTAAATGACTGCTGTGTGTCAAAGGCTTGTATATTTACTCTAAGGTGTTATTTCACTGTTTTTAAAGCTTTACTTGAAGTGACAGTATCCTTAGTTTGATCTATTTTTTCTCTTGTAGCAAATATAAGCACTGGCTTCATAAAGTCAATTAGCATTTGTTTTTGGTCATTACATCTCAAATTGATTTTATTCAAATGTACGGTTTTTAACCTTTGATACATTAAATGTTAAATGCTGAGTTGTTTCACAATGTGAAAAAGCTAAATTAGTTTGGCAATGTCTCTTCAATTGTCAGGAAAATGTTGACATGAACTTCTATTTTAAGAACACCATGTCAGAAATGTTCCACTAGAAAAGCATAAAATCTGACTGAAGTCAACATTTTGTTTCAGCTAACCCACTTCCAAACCCGGGACACAATTGTGCACTTCTTGACACTGCGAACCAGCATTCATGGCAAAGTTCAACTTGCACCAAGAAGCTGGGCTACATCTGCTACAAAGGCGGCACGCTGCCAGCTCCCTCCCAGAGTACAGAAACCTCCACTTTCATTTAGTTCCCGTAATGTTTCTTTATCTCAGTGGGAGTTATGTGTTACACAGCTCATGCATATTTGTTCTTTTAATCATCAGCTGAACAAGGATTTTGCGCAAATCCATGGATTCCTTACAATGGCCACTGTTTCCACCTTGAGCGCTCTCCACAGACGTGGCCTGGTGCTCTCACTGAGTGTCGCAAGAAGGGAGGGGACCTCGCCAGCATCAGCAATATTGAGGACCAAAGCTTTGTCATCAGTCAGCTTGGATATGGTTTGTGATAAACTCACATGTTTGAAAAAAAAAGAAATTCCAATCAGAAATATGCTTAGAAATATGGTAACAGCGTTTTTTTTTCTCCAGATGGCGAAGTGTTAGAATCAAGAACATATGTCTTTATTACAATACTTTATCATTTTACTGTGGTCTGATTCAGCCCACCACAACCTGATACCAAACAAATTCAGCCGTATTCTGGATGCAGGTTGTTTCTTTGCAGTAAATCAAAACTACAATCCTTAATCTTGTTAAATTACTTTTACAGACCAATTTGTGCACTCACTGCCTAACTCCGGGACAATTCATTCATTCAGACCTACAAATATATACAGTAGTGACATCTGCCCTCTGCTTTAGGACTTGTTGTTTTCCATAGAATCTAGAAATAACTCATCTCATCTAACTCCACTGGATGCAAAACAGTTTGCTGAATTTTTCTATGCCTGTGTTCGCAGCATCCAATGATGAGCTTTGGATTGGACTGAACGACAGGAGGACAGAGGGGTTGTTTGATTGGAGTGACAGCTCCACTGTAAGCTTCACCAGCTGGGAGTTTGGAAAACCGTCTGTCTCTTCAGATGGAGAAGACTGTGTTCTCATCAGAGGAGAGGTAATAACAACATGGATATGCTTATTTAACCTTCCTACATATATGTGCATATGATAATTGTCAGTTTGTTTTTTTAAAAAGCTATTCTGCTAAGCTAATAATGCCACCAGGAGGGTCAGAACATGCCACACATTATACGTGATTAAAACTATATGAAGCAATTTTACATTGGATGAGAAAAACTTTAACCTGTTTACAAATTCACAAAAATAAATCATGTGATTCCCCCAATTCAGGGGATGTGGTGAAAAAACTGTCATCAGATCACAATGCGTTAAAATGTCCAGTGCACCATTACAGCCTGTAAGTTTTTATGGTGTTTTTTTTTCTTCCAGAATGGAAACTGGGCAGATCGCATGTGTGATGAAAAACATGGATTCGTCTGTATGAAGCAAAGTGCCACTGAAAGACCTAGAGATGAAGTAGAAATAGATGTTGGTTGCAAAGCTGTGAGTGAAATCCACTGATAGCTGTATATTTTAAGACCAAAAAAAAACTCTTTAACATACACACATAAAAAAAATCAATATTTGTAATTTCAACAGATGCAGAGGAACAATTCTAAACAAGTGTTGGATCTATTTTCAGGGTTGGAGGAGACACGGCTCCTACTGTTACTTTGTAGGAACTGAGACAAAGACTTTTGATGAGGCGAAAGAGGACTGCAAGAACTCAGACTCCTACCTTGCAGATGTAATGAATGGGTAAGAATATTTTCATGAGTTGAGATGTAAATCCCCACTTCCAAAAGCAAGAACATAATGTAAAGTGTATTTATTTGAATTAATTGAAAAACCTATTTTTTTGTTTTAATACCTGCAGTGTGGATAATGCCTTTCTCATCAGCCTTGTGGGACTGAGACCAGAGAAAAATTTCTGGCTCGGGCTGTCAAATCAGAATAACATCGATGTTTTTTCATGGAGCAATTCAGAATATGTGAGATTCACTCACTGGAATGTTGGAATGCCAGGTGTGCAAAGACATGAAACCCATCCTTCAATGCAAGCACAAACAGCAGTAATAACTGAAATTTAATTACTGTTTCCCTTAAATGTAAAGGCAACCAACAAGGCTGCGTTGCCATGGCCACTGGGGTGTCAGCTGGGCTCTGGGATTTGCTGCCGTGCACCAATAAGGAGAAATACATCTGCAAACACCTGGCAGAGGGGGTACTATCCACAGTTCCGCCACCAACCCAAGCTCCTCTCACATGTGCCGATGGCTGGAATCGAGTTGGAACAAGAAATGTCTGCGTTAAGGTACCAGTATGGCTCAACCTGAGTCAAGATAAATGCAAACGTTTTCAAAAGATTGAACACGCACACAAGCAAAATGAAAAGTCTCCTTTAGAATGCAAACTGGAAATGTTCTTATGTTTATATAATTATATGGTGGTGAGTGGAGGCTCATGCTGTTTAATACCGTGTTCATCTTAAATACTGTACATGTTTATATTAAAGGAGCTATAGGCTACCTGTTGTTATTTTAATATTTCTAAGAATAATGGTTTCTACATGGTATATGATGAGGTAAAAGATGGAAGTCAGACGTACCCCTTTTAAGTCCATAAAAATGAAGGACTCATCGATTTTACATATCTAGGAGTCCAAGTCATTTTAGTTAGCGATAACGGCTAATTTTTAGCTTTGGCATGATGCTCTTTCTCTGCCAATGGGGTTAACTTCCGTAGCTTCCTGATTCCCTAGGGGAACGCTTTTACTGTCTGATTGGAATCCGTAAATTACAGAAGTTAACCCCATTGGCAGAGAGAGCGTCTCTCCAAAGCTAAAAATTAGCTGATTTCTCCAACTAAAATGCCCTGGTCTCGTATGCGCAAACAATGAGTCATTTATTTTTATGGACTTCCCCCTTTTACCACTTAATATGCCTTGTAGAAACCATTTTTCCAGAAAGATTAAACAATATCAGGAAAGCTCCTTTAAACTAGACCTGTTCTTTAAGTTTTTCACAGGACCTCGTTCAAGCGAAAAGACTTGGTTTGAAGCCAGAGATTACTGCCGAGCCATAGGAGGAGATCTGTTGAGCATTCACAGTTCATCTGAGCTGATTGTGGGAAGGTATGTACAGGTTAAATATTGTCAGAAGCCCCATTCAATATACATAAACTACAACAACAAAAAACCTGCTTCTTCTCTAGAGCTTGTGTCGTTGCATCAGCGTGTTTCTACAGGAGCCCAGAATTTCATTTTAGTTCAGCTTTTGTCATCATTTACACACTTTATGCAGCCTCCAAAGCTTTTCTCACATACTTGGAGGAGAAGGTTAAGACGAGACCAATTCAGTCGCTTAAAGCCTGCACTTTCAGCGCCTGTTGTTATTAAATCCTGCACACTGTTCCTTAAAGCAAATATATGTATGTGATCATTTGTGTCTTTTTATATCTTCGCCAAGCAGAAGAGGAGGAAAAGCTTGGATAGGACTTCATGTCCCGGACTCAAACGATGGCTATGCATGGAGTGACGGAAGCCCGGTTGGTCACTTAGTTTTGCAAACATGATGTATTACTCCTATTTTAGTTTACATATGAAATAAAATGTCATCTTGTCTTATATATTTCTCTTATAGGTTAACTTCCAGCACTGGCAAGCAGGAGAGCCAAACAATTACAACAATGCTGAAGGTTGTGTTGAGTTTGTGATATACGAATGGGACGAGGACGGCTCTTGGAACGACCTGCACTGTGAAAGTTACAATGACTGGCTGTGTCAGATCCAAGCAGGTAGCAAGGAAAATGTTTAGCTTGTCTCTTTTGAACACAATCTGTAAATGCACAGATCCTATGGTAGATTGGAGGTTTTGCCTTCTTCAAGGCTACTAACATCTACTACTTGAGTAGCCAACTAATGCAGTATATAGGTTTGGAAGTTCATAGGAAATTTCTTTCCTTCAATGAGAAATTTGTGCTGTTTGTGCTTTTGCAGGCGTAACACCAAAACCACCTCCTAATGACACAGCAAGCGGTAAGTTCACAGGGATCAATGAAACATTTAATTCAAATCATATACTCTGGGACATCACAATTAACCTTTTCTAATAACTTGAGAATGTGTAGTTGTGTGTATTTCTATCAGCAGCGCTGATGGCAAGCAAAAGTTTCTGGAATTTAAACATTAATGCAATATATCTCTAAACTTTTACAGAGTTTAATATCACTGCTGATGGTTGGATTCTATGGAGAGCAAATCAGTATTTTATCAACAGAATGGGAAAGTCCATGGAAGAAGCTCGTCACTTCTGCCAGCAGCGGCACAGCGACCTAGTATCAATCAACAGTAAAGAGGAGAGCATCTTCTTGTGGAAACAGGTTGGTGTTTATTCAGATTGCCCAGCAACACATGAAGGGTGTGATGCCCAGTCACTATTTATTAACTAGAAAGTTGTTTATGTTTTTATTTTTTTCTGTTTCTTTACAGATATCCAGAAGCTATGGGGGATATTATATAGGTTTGAGTGTGGATCTTGATGGATCATTTTGGTAAATATAAATGAATACTGAAAAGATAATACAGTGTCATGATGGTTCAGAATAGAAAGCTTAGGTTAATGGGTTTCCAGATGGATCACAGCATGCAAGTCAACTGATCAGTCACTAAACGTTTTTAGATATAAAATCAATTTGATGTCTTATACTGTATATATGGAAATTCTGAAGTCAAGGGAATTTAATTGTACAATCACATTCTATAACTTAAAATTTGAATTTCGTGTTTTAAGGTGGATGGATGGCACTCCCATATCATTTAGAAAGTGGGATGAAAATCAGCCTAATACTGATGTCTATGATGAGAACTGTGTTTCCATGACTTATAACATGGGTGAGTAAAAAACCCAAGCACATCTGTCTGAATAAGATCAATGTATGCTGTTTCCATTTTCTATCCTTTTTTATTTTATTTTTTTTTCTTGCAGGCTTTTGGCGTACAACTAATTGTGGGAGAGAGCTTCAGTCCATCTGTAAACGAACCTTAACACCGCCAGTAAACACCACAGCAACCCCAACAGTTCCTCCTCGTGGTGGCTGCAAACGATCATGGATAAGATTTGGGACAAAGGTCAGAAATCATCATCAGCTCATGAACATAAATCTGAGATTTTATGCTGAATTCACCTGATCTGCCGGCTTCACATTCATCTGCTGGATTCAGGTGGAGGCCACAGATCTCCATTAAAGTTATTCTGTTCATTTGACTATTTTGAGGTGTTTCTGTTATGACATGGAGCATTATCATGCCACGGCCTGTCATTAAAAGACAGTAAATTCTTGTCATCGTTTAGCCTGTGGATTAATCTGTTAATCTGAAAACCTAAAAACTAAAACCTAAAATAAACCTAAAAATAAACCAAAGCTCCTGTATACAGGATTTTTTTCCCCATCATAGTTGTACCACAAAAAAAACTGAATGCATGGGTTCTTAGACAGGCTATAACTTCTGAATTGACTTGTATTTTTCTTAATTGGATTACAGCAAATTTTGTCTGTAAAGTGCCCTGAGATGACTGATGTGACATTGAAATGAGTGTTTCTTCAATCATTACATAAGTATGTAGAGTAAATGGTACAACACTAGTGGTACAAGAGGTTGAATACTTGCATACATGAAGTCTGTCATGGATGGATTTGATGTTGCATATTTGGTTAAAGGGGCATTGTCATGGTTGGCTGCAATAGGATATGTATGTGTGTGTGTGTTGGTGATACTCATTTAGACTCACTTAAAATATAATTTTGTACTTGCAGTGTTACAACATCGTTAGTGACCGTAAGATCACTTGGGAAGAAGCCAGGGAGCAGTGCATGTCGATCGGGGGCAATCTGGTCTCCATTGCGAACAGAAACGTTCAAGGTTTGCTCTGCTTCTCTTTGTGCGCCTTACACAACACGTGTACAGCGTGAATGACACATGACTCCACAAATGATCAAAATACTGTAAATGAAATTTTATGCAGACTTCAAAAAACGTACAAAATGTTTTAAAAAAATGTTCAATTATATTTTAGGATATTTAAGCTGTAAACAATTGTTTTATTTGAGCTGTTTATTTAGTTTTTACTTAATCTAAGTGGCATATTTGAATTTTAGCAATGTATTGTTCTGTTTGTGTTTTTTTAACCATGTGAACTCTCAAATGACCTTTTTTTATTTCAACAAGAGGGAATTTTTGCCAAAGTTATCGAAAAATAAAAATTGCACTGTACATTTAAATTGACTTAAATTATAACTTATTTTAATTGCTTTTTTTTTTGGTATTTTCAGCATTTTTGATCACAAAAATGGCTAGTATACCAAACACAGACCTGTGGATAGGTTTAAACAGTTTGAAACAAGATGGCTATTACTGGACCGATGGAAAGTCAAGGCAATATACCAACTGGGGTTATTCAGTAAGTATGCAGAAGCTTCACATTTATTATGGCACCAATTCATACTGAGCTTCCTCAAGCGGTAAATGCTGCTTTTGCTGACAGGCGTAACTTTGTGGTCTTGTGGTTACGAGCTTTTTATCTGTTTATTTATTCTGGTTTTGCTTCTTAGAGAAATGTGCGTCGTCCAGGAACATTTTATCAAAGCTGGAATGAGGTGAATATTACGTTGACTTTTGTAAAAATGATTGCATCACACAACGGAAATATTTCTATGCAATGTTGAAATTCGTATTTCTCACTTGCAGGATGAGTGTGTGCTGATGGCCAGTACAGTTTATGGGATTGGTAAATGGACAATTAAGAACTGCAATGATACCAACGGGTATGTCTGTCACAAAAATCTTGGTGAGTTCATTTTTATTAGTTCTGTTAAAATTACTATATCAGAGAAAGAGACAGAAATTATGATGCTTAACCGCAGCATCCCATTTCATATTTTTATGACTGACTATGAAGTTAATAAATCCACAGAAAATGTCAGTAGTGATGAAAACAACATTTTTTGTTTGACTTTGCTGCCAACAGACCCATCTATGGCGGATACACCAGAAACAATAGACCCAAACATCTACATAACTCTGGTAAATGACAGCATCAAGGCTGTGAATCAAAATCTAACCTGGGACGATGCCAAAAAATTTTGTGAAAAAGATGGGGCAAACCTGGCCAGCCTACGAAATGAGTGGACACATGCCCATGTTGAGCTACTGGCTGAGAAACTTAAAAGTCCTCTGTGGATCGGACTTAACAAAGAGCAGGTAGAGGGCTGAAACCACATAATGTGCATAATACATACATAAATTTGTTTCTTTTTTTTTTTCAAGTTTTCAACAACATTGTGTCAGAAATGTATTCATTTTGCACAGCACTAACAATTTCATGTGATCTTTCCTTGCTTTCAGACTAATGGCTATTTTAGGTATATTGATGGCTGGCACTTGAATTCTGCCAATTGGGCTGAATCTGAACCAAGCAGATACAGACCTTGTGTGTACATAGATGTGGATGGAAAATGGAGGACTGCTTTCTGTAACCAGACCATGTTCAGCGTTTGCATGCAGTCAACAGGTATGACTGGGAGACAAAGGCACATCAATGATCCTTACTCATCGAAACTTAAGTGATCACACTGGGTTATAAAACTCTGAATATCACAAACTGGTGCAATCTCGAGTCATTCAAGATTCTGGTTGAAGTGTACAGCAATGTGTTTCAGAGAATTTTTAGATGTCGCTTCCACTACAATATATAAAAAAAGAAGATTATTTAGTTTAGAATTGCATAATTTTGATAATCAGAGTGGTCCCCGTCCTTCACAGATACGCCACCGACAGAATCGGCCACGTATCCCGGACGCTGCCCAGAAGATACGGATGTGGAGTACCAGCAGAGTTATACCTGGCTGCCTTTTAAGAGTTACTGCTATTTGTTTATCACAGATGAAATTGAATGGGCAGATGCTGCAAGCAGCTGTGTGCGACATGGTAAGAGACCCTTTGGAAACTGGATTCCATTTTAGCTTCATTGTAAACTTTCTGGATGGTCAGTAATAGTGACTTAACAAACATGTTTCTCTGATACAAAACCATATCTGATTGCGTTTTGTTTTGAAGGTGGAGTCCTGGCAAGTATTGAAAATCCTTCTGAGCAACAATTCATTAGAAGCAATATAGAAATATTCCAAGATAGCCACACCTCTTTCTGGATTGGCCTGTTTAAAACATACAAAGGTAAGACCATCATCTTTTTTTTTTTTTCAAAGAAACCAAGTTAACCTGCATCAATAAAATCATTGGAACACAAGGATCATTGACTTATTGCAAATAAAAGTGACTGTAAATAGAATGCTTATCTAACATCAAAGTGAAAATCATACCACTGTTTGGCCTTAGGGACATGGTTGTGGATAGATAAAACAGTGGTGGACTACACCAACTGGGCTATAGATGAACCAGATTCTGACTATGGAGCCATCACGACCGCAGACGGGACTTGGAATTCAGGTCGCAGATGGCATGACAGACCATATATCTGTAAAACCGGCAAAGGTAAGACGCCTCATCACTTCTTGAGTAACATGTGCAACTTGACAATCATCATCCTCTCCAGCAGGGATAACAAAAAGTTGTCAAGCTCTGCACAAGACTGCCGCATCAATCTGAATCAAGTTAAATGAAAACGTCTAAAACTTTGTTGATCCCTGCCATTAAAAAAGTCATGCTTAATTTGATGTCAAAGAATTTTATTTATATTTGAATGGAACTGGAGAAAGGATCTGAGTAGCTTCACAGCTACCTCCCAACAGCCTTAACATAGTTATTTAGCTATCAGATAATCTATGGTGAATCTCTTTTATTTTACAGGTTAGTTACAAGTTAAAACTAGACTCTTACTAGCCTCATGTAAAACCTGTATACTGTACCGGGAACAAATTAAACAATTGTCTATCTGACCAATTTTCCTTCTTTCCCAACAGTGAGCATCATAGATCAGAACAGAAAGCCTGGTAAGTTAAACCTTTTTAGCTCCTTGAGTTGCATAGTTCCTGAATCATAACATCTTCAGCAGCATTGTGTCAAATCTAAAACAATCTGATGTGATTAGGTCTGAAGTAAAAAAAAGAAACATTTGAACTAATGACTGTCTTTTTGTTGGATGTGCAGAGCCTCAGGTAGACCCTGAGAATCGCAGTCGTGTCCACACAAGTTTGATAGTTGTGCTGCTCATCGCAATCACTTCCTCGCTGATTGTCGTGACGTTCTTCCTCTACAAGAGGTCCCCTCGTCTCCTCCCCACCTTTGAAAATCCACTCTACTTCAACAGCGAACAGTCTCCACCTGATGTTGTTGACACCAACAAACTGATTGAGAATGCCGAAAACCCTGAGCCGATTTTAACTCTGTGATTTATAAAATCCCCAAAACTAGTGGGAGATTAAATTTACTACACTCATGTACTAGTGAGTCAAATCTAAACCTTCTGTGCTTTTTTTTTGTTTTGTTTTTACTACATACAGTATATATTCTGTTATTTAACAGTATACCACTAAGTTTGAGTTTCAGTGGAGTTGGAAATGTCTAACCTCATGGAACAGCATCATTTAGGCTCTAGGATGTCTCAGTGGGAATCATTTGTATGCAATTTTTTCTTTATACCAACAATTGAATGTAAATAATAGTTAAATGTGGTTCTCATACCCTGGTTGCTGGTCATTGCTTGTACTCTTGAGATGTGTAAAAAGCTCACTGCCTGTCACTGTTGATGAACATTAAACTTGGCACAAATGATTCTCCTGAAATCTCCCATTTTATAAGATATTAAATTATTTATCATCAAGCTCTTTTTCCAGTTGCTGATTGATAAATAAAATGTTTCTGCTGTTTAATTTCCATCCATCTACCCGTTATTGTTACCGGCTCATTCAGAAGCAGGATCGTGGGGGGCTGGAGACTATCCCACGGCTGCCACGGTTTAGAAGATCTACCCATCCGTTTCCTTCTGCTTATCTTAGGTAATGGTCACCAAGACACATCGCTCATGATGGAAATCTAGACCCAGACACCCTATGGACACTCTTTAACTCCTCCTGAGGAATCCCAAGGTGTTTCCTGGCTATATACAGATGTACAATATTGTCCTGCGCCCGGGGTTTCCTCTCAGTAGAAAATTGACGTGGTCTTTGCGGCGGAATGTAACACAGCTCTTGACTCTCTCAAATGAAATCCTCCAAAAAGCATTTAATATTTTAATGATTTTCAACATAACTCATATTATTTTTAATTAACTTCTGTGTGCTGTACAGTACAAAACAATATAATCAAAACAAAGGAATCAGAGTAAATACAGTCTTATCAAATCAAAGCAATCAGAAATATTAGCTACCAAAGAGTCCAACAGACTCTCTGGCTCTCCTCACATTTACATAACAAGGCAATTATGAAGTATATACAAATGCATAGATATTTTCAAGCAATGTGGTGTTGTTTTTTTTTTTTTTTATCGCAAGAAGATTCACAAGAAGATGCATAGAGTATCCAGCATATAGGTAAATGTCACCATAAGAGTTTTCATGCTTCCAGACAGACCATGTCAGTACATATGCTTAAACATCAGTCTAAAAAGTAGGAAGCAAAATACAACTTCCACTTGGAATCGCGAGAAAAATAATTACAAACTTCACACCACTGCAGTGTCAGAATGTGAAGATGCAAAAACTCAAACAGAAGGGAGGAGGATGGGAGAGTGAAAAAACTGTTGCTCCCAATGACCGAACAGACAAAACATGCTGTTGTCTTTCAAGACTTAAATCCTAAAAAGCAATAGCCATAGCTGAAATTTGATAACAATACTTCATTTGGCCCACAGTGCATGATAACGCTAGGAAGTCAAAAATTTCAAGTTTTTCCTTGGAATGAAAAATGCCTTTAGATGCAGGTTTTAAATCAACCTATTGATTTCTGTACAGGACCATTGTCCTTTTAAAGAGTTGGAAGATCTGTGATATGTCACATAGTGGGAATATGGACTGACGTGGCAGGTTTTTAAGGATGTAAGTTTGGGCAGTAGGAAATTGTAAGAGGCATTTATGGTTTACCAAGACAAGAACAGAAACTGGGTGAAGGAACTAATAAGCTGAAAACGGAACAATATGCAAGCAAACATAAGCAATTTATCTTTTCACACAGAGAAGCTCGGACAATGAAAGACTGCCCTTTGAATGCTTCGATGATCAATTTGATGAGGTGCAAGTGTGTGTTCAATTTCAAAAGATTGAAAAAGAATGGCAAAAAATATGAGGAGAGAAATGATCTGCTAAGATGACACACTCCACTCTCATAACTTATAAAATAAGCAGCAACACACAACAGAAACAAGTCATTGTTAGTGTATGTAGGAATCCCTGTGCCACTGTCTTGCATCTCTGTCTCTACCTCGATCCCTCTCCCTGTCTCTATCCCTATCCCTGTGTCTTTCCCGGTCTCGTTCCCTGTCCCTGTCTCTGCCGTGGGAATGGTGGTAGCTGTGGTGATTGTGTGCGGGATAGTGATCTGCATGATGCGTCCGTGGCGGAACATGCTGGTGATGCCTTTGCTGCCGGTTGCGTTCATTGTGCTCCTGCTCGTAGTCGTCCCTGTCATGTAGCTGGCTGTTCCCGCGATGATGCTGGTGGTGGTGGTGGTGGTGATGGTGGTGGTTGCTGTTATGATGGTGGTGGTTGTGGCCACGGTGGTTGTAGCGTGCTTCATCCTCATCCCCCTCCACTGCATCTTCCAAATCCTCCTCTTTTTCCTCAGGGAAGTGCCTCCGTGAGAGTCTCTGGCTGTAATCCCTGTTGGACTGAATGTCCGCGCCACCCGATGTTTGGCTGTGCTGGGTGTGGTGCTCCATCCGGTGGTGGTGATGGTGGCGGTGATGGTGGTGGGTGTGCTGGGGTCTCTTTGGTTCAGCCCTCAAAAGATGCTCCTCTTCCTCGTCCTCTCTTTGGCCTTCCTCGGGCCCCTGCTCGTCAGCCGGAGCAGATTGGGGCTCCTTGTCTAGATGGTTCTCACGGGAGCCTTTCATCTTCGAAGCAGCTGACTTTTTACTCTTCTGCTCCTCCTTGGTAAAACAAGATGAATGGCATAATGTCACACAAATAGTCATAGCAAGCATGCACACAGATCAATGTCAAACTGACAATTTCATTTCAGCTGATGGACAGTTTTTCCAGACATAAAGATGATGCGGTAAAAGGCACATTTTAAAGTTTTACTCACTCTGTTAAACTTAATACATGTAATTCTTTCTTGTGAACCAGTCTGCACATTTATGTTTGTTGCTGCCTTAATCTTTACTTTTTTCTCTGACCTGTTTTTGCTAAAACAAAATGTAACTAATGCAAAAGCCAAAAGATAGATAGATAGATATTTTATTAATCCCAAGGCAAATTGAAATTAGTACTCAAACTTACAAATTCAAACGTTGTCTTTGCTACTTGATCAAAAAATGTGTATTGAAATCTATATTTTATATCTTGATTCAAGTAAAAATGTTTGCGATATGAAATTTGGTCTATATGGCCCAGTTCTAGCGGCATACATATAAAGTGTGTCACTCACCAGTTGAAGGCCTATTTCACTTTTTCCTCAACTTTGCAGAGTAGACATGTAATGAAATGGAAATGTTACATGGAGTGGAAACAATAACTGATGCAGCACAATGAGAACAAAGACACCAAACAAACAAAAGCACCCCGAGAGCTGATGATTTACATTTTTTACATCCAGCCAAACATCTGGACACATGACATGAGTGGGATGAGATGTGATAAGAGGCTGACTACATCCTATTATATCTGATTTTTGTTTAGGGTTTTTTTTTGTGTTTTAAGCACCGGTGTCGCTGTCGGACTTGTAGGAAACGTGTTTTCAGCCAGCTGGGCCACCACTGGATTAGCAGGCTCCATCTCAGGTGGGTGAGTGGCTCTCCAGTAGGACTCCAGGTAATCAGCAATGTGCTCACAGGCATCTGTTAACTGGTTTTCATCTAAAATGACATCAAACATTTCCTATAGGAAATTGAAAACAAGGGAAAGAATAAAACAATAAGACACAGTGATGTTACTGAAAGCAGATGTGTGAAATTACGGATGTCAGAGGTAAGTTAATGTAAATCAAATGTGGATACAATGCATTATTACAAGAATTTTTAAAAAATGAACAAACTCCCCCCGATTAAAAGAAATCTTAATGCTTTTCAAAACCCTGCTACATATCAAAGTTTTTTTATAGTAAAAAGTAAAAAATATTATCATATTTATTAAAAAAAAGAGACCAGTGAGAAACAAGGAGCACATGTCCTCTGCAGAAAAGAAATGTCTGTGCAGTATCTACAACTTCCATGAGATGGCGCTCACCGTTGGACATTGAGCAAGCTTGTCTGCTGCCACCAGCTGAACGTTAAGATGTTTGGTCTGAGATTTCCCTCTGGTCTTTATCAGTCTTGTTAAGACCTCCATATGAGAAGGGAGGAAATTAAAATTAGGAAATTATTAATTATCAAATTAAATTATTATCAAATTATTAAAGCTCTACATATTTCACAAAACACATTCCTTTGCTACATCTAGTGAAAAAGTGGAGCCTTGTTTTAGATTAATGCATTTCTTGTCGCCACAGGTTTCATGGGTTAAACTTACTTTTGGTGAGGAGATTTTCACATAGACAAGAATTGGAGCGAGGGAGGTTTTAGAGACCTGTAGAGGGTGGTTGACCGTGTCTGCATCTAACACCACCAGCTGCATACTGCGGGCGAGCTCAAAGATACGCTCCACCTCTCCCTGGATCTGGGCTGGAAAAGCAAGTAACACAAGCAAGATTTTTAGACTCAGGCTCGTGTTTTCATAATTTAACAATTGCCCTATCTTTAAAAGCAACTGATGGACAATAAGTCAAAAGAAAGAAAGAAAGAAAGAAAGAATGTTATACCTCATTTTGATGTTATAATTACCTATTTATTATTCATTAATCATTCATTTAATTCTGCAATTTCTGTTTATTTTTTCTTTATTCAACATCCTATTTTTAATGCCATCATCATATTTTAATGCCACCATATCACATTAAGGAGCAGAGCAAAATTTGCACATGCCCTTTAATCTCATTTAATCTAATTTACAATTTGTCTTATTTTTTTCTTATCATAATTACTACTGATACTATTACTGATGCTACTACTACTACTTCTACTGCTACTACTACTACTGATGCAATACCACTGCTATATTGGTGGTTAAACAAGAGATCAAAACAATAACAATACACAAACACATCTTGTTAACTTTCGTGGAGCTCTGAAACATCTCATAGCTCAACCAGTATCAGGGTGAAAGTTCCAGAAATCCTGTGAAATGCTGTAAACTTTGCTCTCTCACTGTTAAAGAATTAATCGTATGAGTGCTGGACAACAGACATAGTGCTCATTCCTATTAACCCTTTCATGCATGAATTATTAAGAAACAGTGTCACATGTTTTTTGCATACAGTAATTTACTTACAGAGACACATACAGTGATGCTTTTTTATTTCTTTTAATTTCTTTAATCATATTTTACTTTTTTATGCATTTTGATAGTACATTCAAAATTATTAATTAGTTTTCATATTTCTATTGTATGGATGTTCTGTAAAAATATAGCTGTATTATTTTTATTTTCCTCTTTATCATGAAAGAAAGTTTGTTTATTACAATGTATGAATTTACATATATAAATATTCATTCTAGAGTAAGTGACATTTAAGAGTAAGTGTATTTCATGACTCACTGATGTCCCCTGAAGTTTCAAAATTATACATTTTCCATATCCACCCATGAATATACTAGAAAACAGATTTCAAATAGGTGTCGACTGTAGTGGCTGCTCTGCATGAAAAAGTTAAAGACTAACACAAAAAAAATGTACACAAAACAATTCAGCACATTACAAGCTGTAACTGTAACAGACTTATAAATAAAATGATTCACATTGTAGTTTAGGTGAGTCCAAATTTACTGCTGCCATGGAATGAGTAATTAAAGTAACTGGAGGAAGCAGAGAAAAGCAGAACATTGACAATTTGTTTTAAAGCAAGCTATATTGTTCACATGACTTATTTACAAAAAACACATTTAATAAAATATTTACACAGTTTCTACACAACTGATGTACAGAGTACAAGTGAACTCCTTCTCATATATACTATAAAGAGTACACAACACTGAAGGTTTGTGGTTGTTGGTATGGTTATGAGGTAATAAAAAACAAGAAGAAGGGAGATGGAGCTCTCAAAACCACGTGGACTACCAGTGCTTTCAGTCATACATACCGGCAGCATCTGGGGTGAGACAGCAATGAAAGAGACAAGAGTAGAGAAAACCAAATAAAACTTATCCCTTTTCTGTTTGATACCAATGTTTGCCTCCTCCAATGGAATTGGCAGGTATCAGGGTAGAGTAGAGGTGGGGGAGCTAACTTTGTCTTTCCTATTGTATGAAATCACCAGAAATTAGTCATCAATGACATAAACGTGTTCCCCGAGAGATTTGGAAAAAAAATCATAATACGGCCATATCTGTACTCTACAGTAGATACAAAACTACTGGAGTCCCTTGTTAATGCTTGACTACTGATTATTTTTGCTTAGCTTGCATAAGAGATGTAAACTGGGAGAAATACTGAACTGAACTTAACAGGGAAACATTGGATTAACTTGTGGTCTGTTTGCACAACTTTCTTGTTATGATTGGTGTCCTGTTTAGACTATTTAATTCACTCCTTCTGTGCATACTCATAGCCTCATCGGGAGACAACGGGAGGTTCAGTGTCCTGCCCAAGCACACTTTCAGGGGAAACCCAGCATTCAACCACCAACTTTCTACCAGGCAGACAACTGCTCTTCCTGCTGAGCTACAGCTGCCCTGTATATCGCATTTACAATGATAAACAAAACCACTAAAATTAACTTGTTACAATACAAAGTTCAAATGGGGGAAACTTGGGCTGAAAACAGCAAGAGCTACTGTCCTCTAAGTGCATGGCTTGTCAGTGTCAACCACAAACGCCTGTCAGCGCAAACTAGAGTGTGTTGAGATAAAGAAAAAAACAAGTCTGACACACTTATTTCAAACTAGGGTTGGATAGTATCACTTTTACCTAATTAGGGTTCCAAGTAGGCAATTAGTCACCGGGGACAGCAGATGTTCCAGAAGGCAATTATAGGAAGATTTATAGAAATTGATGTAGCAGTCTTTTTTCTGACTGATACTATTTTAGTTGTCCTGATGTTGTCAACGTCAACCATCTTCCAGTGATAGCAAAGAAACGTCTTGGATCGTTAGCCAGAAAACCTGCAGGATAACAAACTGTGTACCTAAGTTGGAGCGGGTGTTGGACCGGTCCATTAAGGCCTTTTTGCCAGGGTTATTGAGGATGGACCGTTTAGCCAAAGAGATGTCTGCTGTGATCCGCGTAATGGTTATTCTGGAGTAGAGACAAAATAACATCCACTGTTTAATAATTACAATTTTTTTTTACATTTACTAAGGTAAAAGTATTTTGATAGTTGGTGTCACTGAGGAACTAAATCTTAACTTACCTGCCTTCAAATCGATGTTTTAAAAAGTCAAATAGTGCTTTTTGCAACATATCTGTAACCTGAAATTACACATTAAACATTATTTTGTACACATTTAAACATTGTTCAACAGAATCTTATTGCTGGTCCGAAAAAGTTGAAGGAAACTCACCTCTAAGCCCTTCAGCGATGGCCCCATTAGAACCACAGGACGCATTGTAGGCACTACATCATACATGGCCACCTGCTCCCCCTATAGACACAAAGGAACAATATAGGGGAAAAGGTGCTTTGAAAAGCAGTGTAACAGCTGACTGTAAGTCTATGCTTACATTTCAAGCAACATTTTGGAGTTATTTTTTACACAAATAAGGTTTTGAAACTTGTAAGCCTTAAAAAAACATGTTTCTGTAATAGAAATTGTTGTCCTTCTCTTGCCATGTGAAAAAAAGGGATTATACAGTATATAGAACCACAGTTGCAGCTATCATGTAGTGGGTTCCATTATTTTTCCTTCTCATAGATGTTTGTTTTTGCTGCTGGACAATAAGCAAAAGTTCAGCTGTTTTTTCATACAGGAGGCCGTTAAAGCCAAATATCTTAATATTAACACAAGACACACATGAGTTATTTTCTGTTCTCACCACTGCTCGTGCATAGAAATAAAACTATCTCAGTATGGCTAGAATTTCTTCATAATTCTGGATGTTTCAGAAAAAAAAAAAATCTGTTTGTGTGCCAGATGGTTTCTTGCCTCATTAGCTTCTTTGTTTTTTACTTAACAATGAAAAGAATAGTTGTCAAATAGTTAGAACTGAATTAAGATCATTAACAAGATCAAATCTTGTTAAACTTAGAACGTCATTCAGGAGTATTAAATCGTGTTATAACAAGAAATCTGTTTCGTCTTGTCTTACAGCAACAGAAGAACAGGTTCAGGTGCTGTAGCTGACAATTTCGGATCAATAATTAATAATATGAACGCAATGGATCAAACATTCTTAAATCTGTCCAAAAAAGCTCTGCTATTAAGTTTTCTCATGTCTAAGAGAAAGGGCAAAAATGTAATATAACATTAGGCACAAACAGGTTTAAACAAAAGAGACAATCAAGCAATAATTTAGTGACTTACCGGTTTCTTTTTCACCTGCTGATTGGCTGGTCGTAAAAAAAGAAAAACAGAATTAGATGTTGACTCACCGATTATGTCGGAAATATATATTTTTAATACAAAAACTGACCTTGTGATGGGGGAGTATATTTCTTTGAATTCATATCTTGAGCTACCTGCGTTGCTGCTTTGCTGAAATCAGAAATAAAATAAATGAACTTGTGTCTTTGTATTAAAAGATAAAAAATTGAGTTTACATAGTAAACCCTTGTGTTTTTTTCCAACCAACCTTTGTTTAACCTTCTTATTTTATATACAATTCTAAAAAAAAATCCATTTTCAGAATGATTGTCCGTGAAGTTAAATCATAAGAAACTCATGCTGAGGATTAAAAGTATATTTAAGTTTTTCCTGTCAAGGTACTTTCAATTTTTTTTCCCCAGTGGTTTCTAATAATCCTGAAAATTATGTTAACACAAGAAGATATGACGCTTAAGCCAACTACGAGAAGCAACACATCGATCGAATTTACTGTAATATGAAGTACGGTAATACATTTTCATTAAATTTCCAATCTGTCTATATATCGACATAAATCTATATCAACAGTGTATAGATACGGATATAGATACATGGACTTTCTGCTTTTAATAAAGTGGAATATGACCATTTATTGCAGATATTTCTGTCAGTAAAACTACAAGCTAAAAGTTGGTATCAAGTATCCTGATCTTTGTACACATTAGTTAGCTTAATTTGTTGGTAGTTGGCCATTTGCTTAAGAGGAGCTCATAGTTGGCAAATGGACTGAAGAGTCAGAGACAGATCTTAACCCACTTTTAAATAACCTGATGGGTCAGTGAAGACCTAATGAGTCAATGAAGAACAACTGTACACAGTGGCCTGAACAGTCCAACTATAGCCTACAGCTGAAAGATTTTTGCATTTCGTAAGTTCAAGAAACAAAAAGTAACAAATAAACACCTGCATGCAAAGGGAAGTTAGGTGTACATACTTGGCTAAGGCCTTGGCAGCTTTCCTTGCTTGGACTTCCCTTCTGATGAGAATGGTTTCCAGGTTAACTGGACTGGGGATGAAACCCACCACACCATCCTCCTTCACCGGCCGTCCGATCCACCACTCGTTGTTAAATTTCTGAAAAAAGGGTGAATATAAAAAATAAATACTTATTAATAATAATTATAATAATAATAATAACAACAAAACTTTGTACAATGTGTCTACCCATATTCAAAGCAAATCTCAAATTGTCTAAAGTTTTGTCTGAGAGGTGTGGGTTTTTATTTTTATTAAAGATTAGAATATATATCTATTCATATCATCTATTTCAAGCCATTATAAAGGACTTGCAGTCATTTAACATCTGTCATATCCCTGGCTGCCACAGCGGCCAGGCCTTTCCAGTAATACCAACTTTATGTAAATGTTGCACGGCATAATGTTTGTTTCAGACCTCTTTGACGTGGAGGAAGTCTCTGGCTTCGAAGGTGACAGCCTGGCCTGGTACAGGGACGTTGTCGTCGTCAGCTGGCGTGTAAGAGAAGTTGCAACGTACAGCAAATGCCACAGGCTTGTACTGGGGACACAGTACAGGTGTTAAACTTGTTTTCAATCACTGACACCAACACAACCATACAGAGTTAGGATGTGATTACAGTATGTATAATCAGGTGTACATGAGAAGGAATCACTCCTTATTACTGAGTAAGATTTACCTGATTGTCGCTCCTGTACTTTAGCAAATAAATGAGAATGCTTCTAATTTTGCTTCTAATATGAACATCAAGTGAACACTGACAGAAGGTAAATATTAAAAAGTATGTAAAAATGTGTACGTGCAGACAAAATGTGTGTGTTGCATGGAGTGTATGAAAATCTTTTAATAAACTGTATATTAATTGAATTTTTTAAGTGTTAATATTACCTAAATTAGTCCAAACTTATATAATTACAATCATATAATGATCAAGATTATTGATAATAATAACTTACACTGAAAAATGTAATAAATTATTCTTCTTCTGTTTAAGAATATAAATAGCAACATATCATGGCAGTTGTGATTCTCTGAAAATGTTAGGCATTGAGCATGTGGCAAATTCTATTTGAGGTGGTGATAGACTTAGAAAACTATTACAAAAAGAGTCCTTCTGGATTTATACATTGAAAGCGACACAGTTTCCAGGCTTAAATGGAGAACTTGATTTCTCCCCATTTCTGTAACTTTGATTTATTATATTTTTGTTCTTTTTGATTTTTCCTAATTTAGAGATT
>JAVQJG010020568.1:0-10734 GCA_036024015.1 Craterocephalus amniculus | reverse complement strand
CTTAAGAAACCCCGGGCGGATCTCATCCACCCCCGGGGCCTTACCACTGAGGAGCTTTTTAACTACCTCAGCGACCTCGGCCCCAGAGATAGGAGAGTCCGTCACCGGGTCCCCCAGCTCTGCTCGTTATTATTCCTTAATTAATGAATCATTAGAAAAATATAAAACATACTGGTCTTGGATGTAATATTGATGTATGATGATTTTTTGTCACCAGAGGGAATGAATCTGGAGAGGACACAAGGGTTACAACACACACATAATGTTTTACATAAGGGATTATGCGACTACAATCATTAGAGTAGTTCTGGGATTAAGTTGCATTAAATCAGGTTAAGTAACCGGAACAAGAGTGTTTTAAGCTGAGAAGCTAATCGAGAGTGAATTTCCCAGCATGTGTTGTCTGGAACGAGAAGTTTGATGAAGCCATGACGATGTGTGACACGTCTGTGTTTATCTGCCACAGATCGACTCTACTTTTCTACACTACGTGTCAAACCTAAGAACTCTGCAAACACTCACTACTTCAGCACGGATGAGGAGTTCATGTATGAGAGGTGAGATGAAGCAACACGTTCATCGTATATTCTGCTTTATGGAGTTATACCCGCTCAGCAAATTTACAAAGAAGAACATCTGGATGTTGACGAGGGGTCGGCTGAGTGGACAAAATACAGAGAATCAGTTCAATTCAGCTGTATTTATACAGCACCAATTCACAGCAGTCATCTTTTACAGCTACAGTCAAATTCAATCCAGGTTATTCTAGTCCAGCTCATTCTAGTCTATTTAATTTTAAGTCCAGTTTATTCTACTCCAGTTCATTCCAGTCCAGTTCTTTCCATTCCAATTCATTCTGGTCCAGTGATAATCCAGTTGAATAATCCATCATATTCACTGCATCATGGGACATCTCCATCAGCCTCAGCCTACAGCAGCAGGACTAAAGGGTCATAGAGGGTCACAGACCTGACTAGATGATGATCTGACGGCTTACAGGGTAGCCAGGATCCTGGAGCCGGACTGGGAACCGGTTTTACAGAGAGGGGTCTGATATATGAAGGTTCTGCCTCCCATTCTACCATCATGCTTTCCTTTAGGAACCACCAGTAAACCTGCTCTGATGGGAAAATCTGGACCAGGGTTGTCCAGTAGACTCGGGGGGTACAGCATTCTTCTGGACCGAGCTTCATGCTGCATGACTCAGATGAATTGGACCTTGTGAATGATGTGTTCTCCTCTCCACCAGAGGCGGCGCTGCTCCATGAGTCACTGACGAAGGCGAGACAGACGGCAGTCAGCTAAACCTGGAGCTGCGTCAGATATTAGCTGTCTGCCGTTGATCAGATTTCTATCCAACATTTCCCAAACTCTTCTACTGTACGTTTGACCACAACCTCTCTCTCCCAACCGTATGAAAGTTGTGGTTGTATTTACTCACGAGGCTCTAATGCTCTTTGTTTTGTGGTCTGCATTGTGTATCTGGTCCGCTTGGAGCAGACTCAGACCTGCATTTGTAGTTGGACCGAGTCCCCTTGTTTGATACCGATCAGAATTTATTACGCATTCACAACACCTCAAACAAAACAGACTTTTCTTTCCAACAGACTGGGATTTGGATCAAAAAGGCTGGCGTGAATGCACCCTGAGATCCAGTGGAGCTCGGTGAACAAGAGAATATGAGGTGAAGCCTTGAAGCCAGAGTGGTTCCGGAAGTCAGGGGTATTTTATGAGGATGTTCATCCAGGGGAAAAAAAAACATACCAGAAATATTTTAATCCAATTCAACCTTTTTAAAGTCCATCCAGACAGGAAACCAGAAAGGAAAGGGTTCAGCTCAGAGTGGAACATTGCTGGTTGTTCTGGGAGCAAGAATAAACAAAATGGGAGGCTGGAAGAGGGAAACCTCCACCTAAATCAAATGAATGAGTCATAGTAGAGAACTTCATGGGCTGTTCGATCCTTTTACTGTAATCTGAGTCCGGTGTGTTGAAGCAGGAAACACTGAAGTCCTGTAGAACCGACTCTGGAAACAATCGCTTTACTCATGCTACCAGTCTGATGATGAAGGGAGTTTTTTCCCCACCGTGGCCTGAAGCAGCTCAGAAGGGGATTGATCGAAGACTCTTTTCGATCCAGTCTGTTGGTTTCCCTACATAGGCTATTTGTTATTAACTGGCCAGTATATATGAATGTATGACAATCAGATTTGCATAACCTGATTGTCCATGAAGCGCCTTGAGATGATGTTGTTATGAATTAGCGCTATACAAATAAAGTTGAATTGAATTAAATGATACGTTGTACATTGTAACACATGATTAACGTATAGTGTGTTGACGTTTATGCGGCATACTTCTTTTGGCAAGCTGGAGAGTCGCAGTAAAATGACAATGACATTTGTGATGCCTTAATGAGATCAAAATACCAGCAACTGCTTTAATATAAGGACGTATTTGTTAATCATCTTATGATTCATATCAACTTCTTTGGAATATGATCAACATATAAACAACATGTTCATACATTTTTATCCTACAGATAAGTACCAGCTTTTTCTTTCATCCTTTAACATATTATTCATTATATAAAGCCTACCAACAAGTGGCTCACTTCTGTGTCCAGCCAGTGGCTCTCGATGTGAGATGTAGGCCAAGATGAGATCAGTGGCGGTGGCCTCATGATGCAAATGGATTTAGGATGATGTCATGCAGCCTGGACCCATAATCAGGTGTGCAGACAGTGTTTGACATTGTTGCATGAGTCAGAATGGACATGCAAAGACCCAACCCTAGAATGAACTGCTGGAAATGGACTCAATATGTTTAGTCTTCTTTACCACCTTAACCCTTTAATGCCATGAATATCACATATGACCAGCAGTGACAAAGTATTCCCATTCAGTATCCAGGTAGAAGTAGAGATACTAGTTTGTTTTACCTTGGTAGAAGTGATGGTGCACAGTGGCGTGGTGGTTAGCACTGCAGCCTCACAGCCCCCCAAATCCACTCTACACAGTGTTGATGGAGCACTGCTCCCCCCCTAAGCTGCCGGATGGTGGACCATAATGTGCCTTTTTACATCAGCGACTACTGAAGCCACGCTCCGCTTAGCCTGCCGATACCTGTTAGCTGTGCCCGGAGTCCCACAGGCCAGAAAGGCCAGATATGACTCCTTCTTCAGCTTGACGGCATCCGTCTGTGTGTGTTTCTGCTGTTCTGCTTTTACGTGAGATACATGGTTTCTTTCAGCTTCTTCATCTCTCCTGCTGCTCCCGATGGTTGTCTAGAGTCAGTGGTTGATTTGAATTGTTGTCTGTCAGGTGGATCTTTGTCTCCTTCTTTCTCTTTCTTTCTTTCTTTCTTTCTTTCTTTCTTTCTTTCTTTCTTTCTTTCTTTCTTTCTTTCTTTCTTTCTTTCTTTCTTTCTTTCTTTCTTGCCAGCCTCATGTGGCTCCATACACGTTCAGTTTGTTTTTAAAAGTAGTAATCAGTGCTTAAGAGAACATCCATTATTATTAGTAGTAGTAGTATTACTTATCATTCATTTATTCTTTTTTACCGCTTAATCCAACGGTGTCAAGGGTGGGCTGGAGCCTATCCCAGCATGTATTTGGCAAGAGGTGGGGTACACCCTGGACAGGTTGCCAGTCCATCACAAACAACCATTCACACTCACACTCACTCCTAGGGAGAATTTAGAGTGTCCAATTAAGCGTGTGAGGAAGAGAACCCACGCATACACGGGAAGAACATGCAAACTCCACTGTGCAGCCCTATAATAATAATAATAATAATAATAATAATAATAATAATATCAACAACAATAATAATAAATAAATAATACCCATCTTCTGTAGATTTCTGTTAAATATACTTCACTACTAGATGGCTCACTCCTGTGTGAGGTCATACCAGGTACAGACCTCCTACACAGAGCACCAAACAAAGTCTGTCAACATATCAATTTACCTGAAGCAGTAAGTTCCGATAAAAATTTTGCTATTTTATTTGTTTTTGGTGACTAAATAATGACTCAAATGGAGATTCTTTGGTTAGATAGCAAATGATCTTAAATAAGAATATCTGGCTTAACTGCTTCATTAACTTTATTTAATCTCAAACACCTCTGCTAATAAAACTCCTTTTTATCTCTTCTTTGTTGACTGAGGCAGAAACTGAAAAGCTGAGGTTGAATCTGAGGTAAATGGTAAACATCAAAATGTGAATGTTTGTGTGCGATGGTTTGTGTATACGTGTGTGTGAGTGCAATGTCATTAAGGTCACTTGACACAGACAGCATTAACAATAGTCAATTTTTGAAGGAGAATAAAGCCCCTCCCATTCCCTTCACCCTCTTGATGACTCCCTACTCATCACCCAGCAGTCTGCTCCAGGCTTCAATCTCTTCTTGACCTTTAACATCAGGTAAAGCCAGGTGTTGAACACTAACCCCACTGCACACACACAACGCGCTTCAATCTAGATACATCCACACATCACAATGTATTAAATCACATCAAATTTTATTTTTAGACCACTTTTCATACTTATGCATCACAGAAGCTTTACATAAGAACAATTAAAACAAACGCTACCCAATATCCTGCAAACATGATACACATGGGTATGCAAAAACACAATCTTTACATACAATCTATGCACTAATATAACAGCAAAAACTCAACACTTACATGCAATACAAACAATACAACACGCATACGTTTACTTTCTCTACTCATGCGCCATCAGCCCACATATGCACATGTACCATATACACACACCATCCCCACACACCCTCAGAGGGGTTTTAAAAAAATTAGGGTAGCTCAAGTGGGAAAACAGTGTCCATTTATCTTTGGGATAATATGAGTGTAGCTGCATTAGAGACAAATAGCATCCACTTCTATTTCCTTTATCACTGTCAGGCCAATTAATAGGCCAAGGATCCCGAGTCACTATATGGAGGCAACACACACCCAACACAAAGAGGGCTCTTTCAGCTGCTGACCTTGGCTGCTCCTCCCAACACAAAAGACCCCAGAGAAGGATGCCTCTTTGGAGAGTACTGCCTCCCTGGAAGAGTACTGCTGCTGTCATTACACACACACAAACACACACACATACACACACGCACGCACACCCACACATACACATAACACTTCATGTACATAAAAGTACATGTATGTGCATTTAAGCTCGGGTTTTAAACCATAACAGTCAGATCGTCAGGTTCAGTGCTTTCTGACACAAAGCTGCTCTGAGAGCCTCCACCGGCTCTGATGACACCCAGCATTTATCTGTCATGTAGATTACAATGTCACCTGATCTTCATCTGGAGGACGGATCAGGAGGGGGAAGAGGGGCCCTTATCCAACATTTGAGCATACAAGTTATATCATGATTATTATTATGAGTCATATACAGTACTATCACAGTTTTTTATGATCGCATATGTGGCAGGACGACAGAGGGCCCGGGCGGGGAATCGATCCAACAACCTCCCGGGTGAAAGTCATGCGCGCTTGCCAGTCAGCCAAAGGGATATCCCTGTGGCTAAGTAGTAGTAGAATCACATAATTATCAATACCTTACATTCATGGAGCGAAACACTGGACCAGATTTTCACCACTATAAACACAAAGTCAGCCTCACACTTTTTGCAGAACAATACACACAATCATTTGCAAAACACTAAACACACTTATTTACATTAAACACAGACGTATATCATGATGCTACTTCTTTGCAATTCCAAGGCACTGATGAACAAATCACCACACCCATGAGCCATTTAGTTAAACACCCACATCGAGTGTGCAAACACATGTTCGCTTTATTGTAGACACACCAATCAGATTTGAGCCCTGTAAAAATGCAACAGGTGAGTTCACCTGCTTTCCACCAAAATGGAACCAAGAGGGGGAATCCATGGAGGATGAGCAGGAGGTAGAGACGGAGGTCGTGGAGGAGGAAGACCTGAAGCAGGAGGAGAACATCATCAAAGAAGAAGAGGACCAAATTTGTCTCATGAGATCCGAGCAACACTATTTGATCATCATTTCCCTGAATGGGGTCCTCCACCATCATGCCAATATGGGCTCTTACAACACAGATCATTTTTGGACAGATTGCACAACCTGCTCCCAGTAAATGACCTAATGCACCAGATCCACTACATTGTCATCTGGGACAATGTGTCATTCCACCACTTTGCTCTGGTCTGTAACTGGTTTCAGCACCATCTACAGTTTACAGTCCTATACCTTCCACCATACTCTCCATTTCTAAACCCCATCGAAGAATTTTTCTCGGCATGGTGGTGGAAAGTTTTACTATCTCCAGCCCCAGACTGAAATGCCCCTCATTCAGTACATGGAAGAGGCTTGTGCCCAAACTGACGCTAAAGCTGTGCAAGGATGGATGCATCATTCAAGACAGTTCTTCTCACATCGTCTTGCCAACAAAGATATTGCCTATGATGTAGATGAAATTCTTAGGCCGGATCCATCCATCCATCCATTTTCTGAACCGCTTAATCCAATTGGGTCGCGGGTGTGCTGGAGCCTATCCATGCTGTCAATGGGCGAGAGGCGGGGTACACCCTGGACAGGTCGCCAGTCTGTCGCAGGGGCAACATGAAGAGACAGACAACCACTCACACTCAAACCTAGGGAGAATTTTAAAGTGCCCAATTAACCTCACATGCATGTCTTTGGAAAGTGGGAGGAACTCCGGCGAGAACATGCACACTGTGAGGCCGCAGTGCTAACCACTACACCACCGTGCAGCCCAGGCCGGATCCAGCTAGGTAAAAAGATGTTTAATACTTTATTTATTTTACTTACATTGCTTTTTGTTTTCTTCATTTTCTTTACATATTTTTAACCTGTACTGGTAGTACAATATTTTCATCTGTCTGTTTTGTGGATGTATAGCGCTGGGATATGTTTTTTTGTGATTGTCTATGTTGACTGAATATGGTTTTATGAAAAAAATTAAATCATGTTCTCAAAAGTCTGCAGCATTGATCTTTTGATGTGTTTGAATTTACTATATTGTAGATTTGCACTTTCATTGTGTACTTCACTTACAGTATTCACTCAGAGGTCCAGAGGTAGAACTGCCAAAAGTGTTTTCAGTTTAACACAGCAGTGTGTAACTGGTTCAAACAGAACTAAGCCTTATGAAATGTGTGTGTTTCATATGGTAGCATAGTATGGTTTCTATAAATGTGTACATAGTTTTACCAATAGTGTTTCAATTTGCACAGGATCTGAAGTGTTTTCCATATTGTGTGTGTGGTTGTGCTGAATGTGTGTAGTGTTTTGTAATTCCGAGCCCTGTTTTCAAAACCGTGTTTTTCAAAACCGTGTTTTGAAAACAGGATGTGCAAGGGCCCTGAAAACACACCAAATTACCAACATAACCAACACAGGAGACGGACAAAATGTTTTGTCTGCGCATCCATCTTCTGTGTGGAGCATAAATATTGTATGTACCTGTTTTCTCATGTCTTGCTCTGTCTCTGGGTCTCTTTTGTTTCCTCTTTTCCTCCGAAAATGTCTTCTAACATTTATTTGCTGAATCCGCCATGGTGCGCATTTAAAATTATGTTTTTTCTTTGGATCTGCTTGCTAGCATGTGACGCATGCACAAAGAAAAACTGAGCTGCAGTTTCACGTACAGTAAGCGTCCCAGATGAAAAAGTAGAATTCTGGTTTCTCAGATGAGGTACGCTCTAGAAATGCTCTAGAAATGCACATTAACCGATGTCACTGTGCCATGAAATAGGTCCATAAAGCAGAATTTTGATGGCAAAATGTTAAGCATATCTTTAAAGAAATGCTGTAAAAACATGCAGCTGTTGCTCTCTAGCCTCCTGTACTGTAGAAGCTGACTCATGTAGGTGGGAAATGACTTAAACACATACAACATAATCCAAATGTAAATAAATTAACAAAAACAAGAATACAAGCTAGGATATAAACCGAATTCTAGATCACAGAATCATATTTCTAAAAAGGTTTTTTCAAAAACTTCAGTCCTGCTTATATTAAACCTTTCTTAAATGTTTTTTTTGTTGAAGATTTTAGACCTGTATCCTAGAGATAAAGAGGAGCAGGGCCATGGGTGCAACGGAAAACAAACAGTAGGATAGGATCTTGAACTAAATTCTTAATTGAACCGGTAGCTACAACAGTTTTAAATGTCAATAGCCTAAGCTGTGATTTGGTGCACCTTTAGTACTTGATGCCCTATACGGGCTTTGCATGGTGGAAGCTGCGGCTCTGATATCAGCAACTGCAGAAATGATTGTCAATAATTTTTTTACCTGACAGCTAAACGAGTTCAAGTATGATCACGTTTTATAGGAAAGATATTCTATAACTGTGAACATTTGAATAGATGTTTTGTACCTCACGCTGCTCCCCTTGTCATGAATCATACTTCTAAATTTCTCAATCATTTTACTGACAAGTTCTGGCACCATAAATATCTTTAAAACTTTAATGAAAGTGCTGACTATACTCAGAATAGTTACCCTAGAGTTTCTGACAGAGTTACCTGAACATCCTTGCTTTAACGAGGCCCTGGACAGTTGTTTATCCTCTCATGTTCACAAGACAACTGAGAACCCCTTCTCTGTTTCTGCTATATTTCTTCACCTTGGCACATGATTAGTAATTACTTCAAGTTTTAGACCACAAAAATATATAGTTCCATTTAGAATCATGCCTCAGTGTTTTTTGTATGAGAATGACTTTGTTCCTCACATGCTACAGTGCTTCATACATTCCTTTAACACATTGATGAGCTTGATATTCAATCAATGGAGATTAACTTGGTTAACTTGCCTCAGGTAAGTCTCCTCTGTTCACTGCTTTTTATGAAGGAAGAAGCCCAAATAAGATTATGCAGAGGGGGAAATTATGCCAAGATGAGTAGAGCTTAATATATGGTAATTATTTGACAGGATATACTTACACAGCGATTAGCATATCTCCAAGACGAGACAGATAGAAAGCGGAAGGAGAAGAGAGGGAGAGAGGAAGAGAATAGAGGGGAAGATGAGAGCTATCTGATAAGGATTTCTTTCTCTCTCTCTCTCACTCTCTCTCTCTCTCTCTCTTTCTCTTGCTCTCTCTCTCTCTGACGGGGATTGGAGGAGAGTCTGCGTAGGCAAACTGTTCTTCCATATGTACCTTCACTGATAAGCCATCTCTATAGGGGCTGGGCCAATGCTAAGCAGGCCTGACGTGCCTGGAATACCAGACAGACAGCACATGTCACAAATCATTCATTAAATCATGTGCACATGTGGCCACAGACTAAATGTTGCATATCTAGAGAACAAAAACAGAAGTGTAGGCCTGCAGTACATGAAAAAGAAAAGGTTCTGCATTAGTCAGAGAGAGAGAGAGAGAGAGAGAGGGAGAGAAAGTCAGCTAATATCCCTCTTTACAATACATGACTGAACATTTGTTGAAACACCCGATACAGACACGGTGCAATCCATTACAGTGTGTTTGCGTGGCAGTGTAGTACATACATCTTACTGTCTGCCACGCTGTCCTATTGGCCCAGCCCTGCCAATATTCCCACTGTGTAGAGTATATTTGACTAATGCACATCGGCCATGAGCATAGATCCTCATCACACACACACCAACACACACAGAAACAGTAGAATAAGGAATGTGTCTCTGTGCACCTACATCACTTCCCTCACTGACTGTGAAACACAGAATCATGTGATCAGACTCATGTTGTCCTGTAGCTCATGTACATCTCTTATTTCACTCTAAGGTCTCTGTTGTTTTCCAGCACAAAACAAGACAAAAATATCCATTTCCAAAAAGCTGGTAGGACAGTGAGTTTATGCACTTCACTGTTTATGTATTCATTTTTTATGAGTGCACTAAGGCCCGATCCCACTTCACCACTTGGCCCTACCCCTTCCCGTTGCACATTCGCATGCAGGTGTAGAGTGTCCCAATTCCAGTTAGGACTGAGGAGGAAGTAAAGAGTAAGTGTTAGGGCTATATACCCCTTCAAACAAACATTTTTTCAGGAGTTCCTTCAAACGAAGGGGAATGAAAAATCTCCCAGAATGCCAGGTGATTCTGGCAAAATGGCTGCAACTGAGTGCAAAGAAATGCACAGTTGTAAGTATTTCCTCAATGACATTTTAAAATGCATGACAACCATAGTATTGTTTATTTTAATATTGTATCGATTTGTTATGGTCATTTTCTCATAAAATGGACATTTAAATAAATCTATAACTAGCGTAGTGCTCAGTGGCGTGTCTGGAAATTTTTTCACAGGGGGCAAGGCAGGGGCACATCCTCAGAAAAGGGTGGCACATGTGAATAAGACCTTTTTTCAGAAAAGAACTTAGATAGGTTATTATGAACTAAAGTAGTCATCTAACGTGAAAACTAAACGTAAAGCAAAACTTAGAAAAGTAAATAGCTAATATTTTTTTTAAATGTACTTAAATTTAGAATGATGCTTTTCGTTAATTCTGCACCATCATATAGTTCAATGATCATTAAAAACTTATCATTTATCATTTGGGCCAGTGTCCTTCATGTCAAGCACAATTAGCTAAATCTGCTCATGGCAGACAATTCATTCTGTTGTAATATGCTGGCTGGACACGTTTCTGACTTAGGGTACTTCTTCAGAACTGTGTCTACATCTGACTGCGAATTGCTCTGAGATGACACT
>JAVQJG010020567.1:0-45856 GCA_036024015.1 Craterocephalus amniculus | reverse complement strand
ATGTTGAACTTTTGCAGCTTGACGCGGGGCGTTAACCAATCAGAGCGACGCGGCTCTGACGTAGCAGCATCGACCAGGCAGAGAAAACCCAGAGTCTCGAGTAAACAAATGAGGAATGTATGGTTGCTGTGTTCGCCCACCCGGTTGTAGTTGGTATCCTGGAAGGTGATGCAGCACTGTCTGGGCCGGGAGAGACGGATACAGCACTGGAAGCCGCTCATCAGCCAGCAGCTCCCGAACACACGGTGCAGAGATGACCGGCTCAGCTTATTGATTGATAAAGCCTGATTGATCACATGAACCCGTGCCTCTCTCTCTCTCTCTCTCTGATCACATGAAGCCGTGCCCCTCTCTTTCTATCTTTGGCATCCGCCACTGTGTAAACAAACCGAAGGAAAATCCTGCTGACGCGCGTCAATAGCGTTGACATTTCTTGACAGTCTAGACTTCGAAGCGCGTTAAGCGCGTCTTGACGCTGGAAATCAAGCGTCGGACATTGAAGTGACCACGCGTCGGGCTTTGAGCGTTAAGCGCTTCTTTAACACCCAAAAAGCGTTTGGTCTGAACGCAGCGTTACTTTCATCATTTTACCCAGTGGTTTAATGTATACTTGTCATGTTTGTCTAAAATACAAAAAAAGAAGCAAAACCAGCAGGAGAGAGAGAGACCATATAGCTCCATAATTGTTGAACGTGGGTTGACATGAAAAGTTAGTATCTTTAAAGAATCCATAAATCTCGTTAAAAATATTTCAAATTAGCCAAATCAGCTCCATAACATGCGTGATTGAGGTATGACAGAATTATCCTCAACTTAAAGCAATGCTGCATACGTTTCTGACATTAAGATTTTTAGTAGGGGTGGTAAAAAAATTGTTTTTAATCATAATCGAGATTCTTGTCCATCAAGATTCAGAATCGTTTCAAAATTTCCAAGAATTTTTTTTAAAAGGCTAAAAATATTAGCTGGACAGGTTTAAAAGCTGCTGTGACAAAGACATGTTAAACTTTGCCAGGTTAGCTAAGTTTAAACAGTTTTTTGATGAAAATTATCAGTTTTATTTCAACTAATGAAACAATTCCTCAGAGCTGTTTCTGGCTTATAGAGGAATGAAGTTAATCAGCGCATTTGTTACTAAAAGAGGATTGAATGTGAATTAAGATCGGGTTGATACAGAATAAAATCGTTACCCCAAGAATCTGAATCGAATTGAATCGTGAGTTGCTGCAAGATTCACACCCCTAATTTTGAGCCTTAGACTGACTTTGATGGCATACCGACATTCGTTGTACCCATTCCTGGAGCTGCCGTCGCCCTTCAGCATCTCAGAGCTGAGAAACCATACTTAACAACTTTATTTTCCAGCCTGGAGCATCATGTGTTCTCTGAGTTTTGCATTATGGCACTGCACCTTATGCCAGCAACTGGATATCAGCATTAGCTGTTCAGAAGGCTCACTCTGGCACACAAGTATTTTACATGTAATTGTATTTAATTTTTCTGTCTTAGTTAGCAAAAATATGCAAAAAAGAATAAACAGAGGACACGAGGAAGAGGCAGAGGAAAAGAACAGTTAACATTTGACCAACTTTTAGTGGCTGTGGAGGGATCAGAGAAGAGACAGGAAGCATGATGGAGACTGATGTAACAGAATGTGAAAACCTGCCAAAATTAAGTGGCACTTTGAAACCAAAATTCCTCCCATTGAGTTAAGCTAAACTACAACAACCATGCGAACATACGTAAAAGTATGGGAATAGCTTCACCAAGACTCATGGCACACATGCACTCTGCTCTCCTCTTTAATCTATAACAAAAAACACCTTTCATTTTTGCTGAGGCACTCGCGCTTACACCGAAGCAGGGAACTGCCAGCCTCTGAGGAGCACTTGGGACTTCACAAGACAGACAGGTTTTAAATTCTGTCTGAACTTACAATCAAACCCAATTTTACAGCGACTGGAAAGAGGTGTGTGTGTATGTGTGTGTGGGGTGGGGGATCCCTTTTGTTCTATGCCTGCAGTAAAATGTCAAACGTATTGAAAACAGTCTCCTCTCACTCCCCCGTCTGTTTGTCCTGTGCGGTTTAAATACGTCACGAGGAGCAGCCGTTAATTGGTTAGCATTGATCCGCTGTTGATTCAGCATTGAAGTTTGGTCACCGCAGATTGCCTCTTTAATTTAGTTGTGGCATAGACATGCAGCCCTGTTCTTGTTTGATCTAATTCAGTCTGTCTCTGGAGGGCATTCTGTGTGGCCTCCCCATCAACACACGGAGAAAATGTCTCTCCGTCACACTCACACACTTCCTCCCACTTGCACACTTCCTAATAGAACATTCATTATTCATCATTATTAGACTTTTCCTTTAGCACCATAAGCTGTTCAGTGCATCCCGCCACTGATCTCTTTCTCTGCAATACATAACTCAAAACAAAACTGTGCTTTTAGCCTCGGAGTATGCAAATCAGACTTTTGATTATCATAATCAGCTGATGTACAAGGCATGGGTTGTGTGTGTGTATGTGTGTGTACGCTAGTGGCGGCTAGTCAGTTGATTGTTTGTGTTTTATTGCTCCACAGCTCCACTTCATATCATATTTTTAGCCAAGAGAGACGAGCTTGGAAAAGGCCACTGGCGGCTTTAAATCATTGCTGTGCATTTAAAGGGCAAATCGCCCACATATATGCCACCACATGCCACAGCCACAGGGAATAGCTTTTGTCACTGGGAAACAACTTTGTGAAAGTTTATGTGTGAATGCTTATCAGTGCTCCACAATGAGAAATTTTCAAGCTCTATTTATTATCGCCACACAGTGTCATGAGTAATAAAAGTGAAGACAGACACATGTTAGTTTACATGATATAGTCGCACTATAGGATGTGTCATACGAGCTTGTGTCCACATCTCAGAGAAATGACTTTTTGCAATCATGTGTTGTGATGCAAACTTGTAATAAACTGCATGTTATTTCTATCCCAACTATATTTTCTATATCATTTGAGCCAAACTTTGTAGTCTTTATCTCTAACCTGCTCCTACAAAAGCTCAGAGGAAAGATGAATCATAAGTTCTTGAACAGTCATGAGTCAGATGCTACTTAGAATTTGTCATTTTGTAGTGTAACAACATCGTTGCTTCCTTATTTGAATTTTGAATGTCTAATATTTGTTCAATAACACATTTGTAAACACTTTCAAATGTAAAATGATAAAAGGCATAATTTGCTTGAACATGCAGTGAATGTTGAATAAATATGATAGTTTTACTTAGACCGTATGTTTATATTGTAATACATTCATATTTATGCCTACACACTAAAATTATGATATGTGTGTTGTTGCTGAGGTAAGTATGAGAAGTAAACCTGTACAATATTAATGCTTGGTAACACAAATAGTTAATCAGACAATCACACAGCAGCAATGCGTTTAGGTACAAGAATGATGAAGAAAGAGGATTTAAGTAACTTTGAACGTGGCATGGTTGTTGGTCTGAGTTAGGGCTGTTCCGATACCACATTTTCACTTCCGATACCGATACAGAGGGTTGAGTATCGGCTGATACCTGATACCGTTACTTACATCTTGTTATAAGCAAAATATTGTGTCAAACCTCACCTCAAACCCTTAAGGTGCAACTGATAAAGTCCACAACAGAAGGTGAGAGAAAAACTGAGTCATTAATTATTAACCAATGAGTTAATTTAAAATAAATTTAAAGACTTTGTGGCACATTTCACATTTCTGTTGTAAGAAAAAACAACTTGAGTAAAGCCAGTAGGGAGATCACTTGGGTGAACCAAGCGTGCTGGTCAAGTGAAAGGGCTGGATAAAAAATCTTGATCACATGATATCGGCATATTTTAACACATGCGGATACTGTCCGATCTGTGTTTTTTTGTTGATATCGACACCAATACCCGGTAGTGGTATCGGATCGGGACAGCCCTAGTCTGAGTATATCAGAAACTCCTGATCTACTGGGATTTCCATACACAACCATCTCTAGGGTTTACAGAGAATGGAAAAAGAGAAAATATCCTGAGAAGCAGCTATCTGGACCAAAATGTCTTGTTGATGTCATGTAAGAGGACAATAGGAAAACTAGTTGGTGATGATGCATCCAGCCTTGAAGCAGATGAGCTTCCACAGCAGGAGAACTGACCAGGTGCCCCTCCTCCCTGCTTCAGACAGATTGACCAAAACTGGACAATTAAAGTCTGAAGATTTTAGCTACATTTCAGGCTAGATGTGGTGGTGTAATGGTATGGAGGATATTTTCTTGGCAAACATTTGGCCTCTTGGTTCCAGCTGAGCATCATTTAAACACCACAGGCTACCAGAGTATTGTTGCTGATCATGTCCATCCCTTTCTGAGCACAGTGGAGCATCTTCTGATGCTATTTCCAGCTGAATGATGCTCCATGTCACAAAGCACAGATCCATGAGTTTACTGGACTCCAACGGCCTCCACAGCCACCACATCTCAGTCCAGTATTCCACCTTTGGGATGTGATGCAACGGGAGATTCTCATCATGGATGTGCAGTAACTGTGTGATGCTGTCATTTCAACGTGGAGCAGCACAAATATTTCCAACATCAATTCCACAAAAAAATAAGACAGTCCCTTGTTAAAAGGGGGTGAAACCCAGTGCTAGTAAGGTAATATGGCAGTGAGTGTTATGATTCGGAACAGCAGATTTAATCATCTAATGATTTTGTGGACTAGAAAATGGAGTAATTTTACCATTTTCAGTCATTATTGTGAATCGCTTTGTGCAGGGATCAAAGTTAATACAATTCTGCTGACATTCTGCACTGGTTTAGGATCTAAAGAAAAAAATCCTGCAAACTATTCTTGAAACACATAATAGAATTTGTAAATATATACAGCATGTCCGGTAGTATTCAAGAATATATGGTGCAGTTTAATGCTCCGGAGTCTACATTTCTTTATACATTGCAAGGAAAACAGGAAATAAGTAAAGCTATTTACTGAAACATGAGCAAATAGAAATGGAAACGACGCAGAAGGCAAATGCAATTTGTCCAATTCTTTGGAGCTTGTAAATCAATATTTGGTATGCACAAGTTTACAAGCTTTCCTGGAACTTCTTTAAGTAATCTTAAGGTATATTTCTGCAGATTTCTACAACTGTTCTTTGGGAAATGTGCTACCTACACTGCTTCCAGGCTCTTGGGAGGATTCATCACTCCATCAGACCTGTTGCTGCTGATTTTTCAGTCCAGCTCTAGTGGGATTTAGCATAGGCTGCGTCAGCCTTTTCTCCCTGTTTCCCTGGCATAAGAATGTGTTCCTGACAGCCACTCGTCCATGGAAACCATTTCTGATGAGGTTTCAGTGAACAGTAGATGGATCAACACAAGGTTCTGATGCATCTCAGGTCTTTTCTGGGCATATTTCTAAATTACATCACTTTCAGACATTGCTCATCTACTGTAGATAATGAGGCTTTTCTTTCTTTTTTTGGGCTGAAATCTCTTGTGTCCTCCATTTGTCTGTTTTCCACAACCTTTTAAGGGCACACTGGACACAGAGCAGAGATATGTCAAGTTTTTGAGTAATGGCATTTTGAGGACCACCTTGCTGGTACAAAAATACTGTTTCACATCTGTCAAACTGGGTAATCATAAGCATTTTTTGGCAGTTGCAATGGTGAAAATGGGATCCAATTATATAACTTTGCAAAACGCTGCTTGTACCAAACTGCCTAAAGTTTCACTTTAAAATTCTTTCTTGTCAGATGACTTTAAAGACCCACTATACAATTTATACTATTTTCTCAATGATGTGTCCCCTATCAATAGCTAATTCGGTATCCATCGTGCATCCCGCCTGCACTGTGAGCTTTCTCTAAACAGAAAAAAACTCGCTCTTCTTTGGCTCTCCTTAGTTTCCTTTCTTCCTCCGATAATGTCTTCAAACGTTTCGACCCTGGAAAGGGGAGTTGTGGGTCTTTACTGTTTTGTTTTTTGCTTGAAAAGGCTAATAAAATCTCCTGGTAAACACAAATAAATTAAAACTTGAGGAGTGGGGCTGAAGATTTCTGTACACTCGTGTATGAATTATCGTTGCATGGTAATTTTGTTGCATCACATCATAATCCATGCACAGTTCTGTTTGCTTTTTCAATGTCATTCCTGTGAGATTATTATAGCATGTGTGCTGTCTCATTACTCTCAGGTTGCATTAAAAAAATGAACCTTCATGACTTCATGTGTCAGAAAATTCCCTCCTGTACTTCCTCTCTACTCCCTCCTCTGCATCACTTCAACCCGTATCTTCCTCCTTTGTCTCTGTCACCTCCTCCCATGTGGCCTCCCTCTGCTCTGCCCTGGCCTCCTCTTCTGACCACCCTTACCATGCCCCCTCTTTTTCCCCCTTTTTCACATTGTCTGCACAAATAACAGTAAGAGATTATTTATTTTTCATCAGCAAAAAAATGCATGGCAAAAAATTGTACAACAAATGCTGGTTGAGCAGTCTTTTTTTTTTTGGTCTTTTTTTGTCATGTGACCTCTCTATGTAACATTACCTGACCAGAAAAGTAAAACACCTAAAACTAAATGGGTTACCATACACATACCCAAAATACCCCTAAGGTATTATTGATCCCATAATCAATAACCTTGGGCCATCATGAGGTTGATGTCTCAGTCTCAATATGCCATCAGCCTCAGCTTTACTACGTGTTCAGTGTTAATTAAAAACAGTCCACCAAGGAAGGACAAAAAAATCCATTGTTTACACTTGGTAAACACTGTGACCTTAGCGTACCTGCCAGCTCTCCCATCTTTCAAGGGGGTCGCCCATTTTTGAAGGCAGACAGATCAGGTAAATGCCAAATGAATTAGCTGACAGCAAAGTGGCTTTTTGTACCCCATTAGCAGTCTTTGCTGAGAAACAAAAATCTGACGGAGCAATTTAAAACAAGAAATTTGTGCCACTTAGCAAATGATGGTCAAAGATAACTGCAGTCCATGTTTATCAGTTACTTGCATTTTTAAGGATTCAAATAAGGTGAAGCTCAATAAGCAGCTCATTATCAAAGAGAGACTAATTGAGAAGTTGTTTTGTACACATAACAGACATTTTAGAAAATAACACTTTAGAATAATAACTTATATTAATTTATTATATTATTTAAATTTTCATCATTTAATTGTAAAAGAAATTGAGCAGTTTGTGCAACTACTGTGAGCAAAGAGGCTTTATTCACAAATCACCAGTCAGTGGTTAGCATTACCAGCCTATGAACTAAGTTCACCACAGATCATCAAAGATGATGCCTCCTATAATTATGATTGAAGGTGAAGGTTTTTGAAGTTTGATGGAATTGATGAATTAGTAAATTTCCAAGTTTACAGTACCATCAAGACACAACATCACACAAGACTGAAAACTATGTGATCATAGAGGTGACCATTGTAAAAAGCAGGGAAGTGTGAGAAGCTTTCTTTCATCACAGATTCATTAACTGAACTGAAAGTGCACAGTGATGTCGTATGGACGAAAAAAAATGCCAAAATTTGCAGATGTGCTTCCCATGTCTACTGAGCTATGGGGACTGAACAGAAAATGGCATGTGTACATGGCACTGCTTGCAACACAGTGTGTGGAAGTGTGGAGTTGGTGGAATCTGTAAGCACTTCACAATTAAATTACGATTTAGATGGCTGCAATGCCACTATGCAGTGCCACTGCTCCCACCCATCGCATCACGCACAGCGCATTGAGCCGCACTTACCGAGGGGGGCACGCAAGAACTGAAGAAAAATCACAAACTGACACTGCACACCATCACTACGCGCAAAGGACTTAAACATATTCTCTGCACGCGATGCTCCACTACGTCCTCAGAAGAGAAAACTCTTTATTCCTGAGCTGGACAGCATCAGTTGAGATGATTTTGAGGCACATTACATCAGTGGCGCAGGGAGGATGTCTGACATCAGACATCACGTGCCAGGAGAGCAACCTGGTTGCTTTCCTACCGCTCCGTAGGCTCGTACGAATGCAGAAGATCAGAGCATCTGATCCGGTACGGGACATCATGTCCGATCTGTTGCTTCTACCAGAAGATGTCAGAGCATGGACAGAGCTGCTGCTGGGGTTTGGTTGATGGTTTAGAAAAGTGAGTTTATAAAGGTGAATAAATGATCATTTAATATAGGTTACAGTATTAGCCAATGATACTACTACTACTTTACAAGTGGAAATGTGCAACAGGTTTTTCATATTTGTCACGACAAACAAAAAGGAAGAAAACTTTTTCATCTGTTGGTTAATGCAGGATGCCTTCTGTTTCCATCAAAAAGAGCAAAACATGGAGCTGAACAAGTCTATCAAAGCTTTTACTGCATTCTTCCACATCTGTGAAGACTGTGAAACCTTTTTCCCAGCCAAGATAGCCAGCATTTCCTTCTTTAAGCCACGTCAGAGTTTGGTTGCTCTTTCACAGCTCCTTAAACAAACCGGTCTTTCAGAGCAAACAAAGCCACCCAAAGAATCCAAAGTACTAATAGTGCTTACAAACGGTAGCTTTAAAGGTCAAAGCTACAAAATTTTTATCAAAAACAATAAATTATCAAAAATCCAGCCATCCACAAAACATCTAGAGGGTGCAGAATAAAAGTAGTCATTTTACTAAATTAAAAAGAAGTATATAAATAATCTTTTTATCAATTATTACATAAATATTTACATCTGGTTAGGATGGCAACATCTACACTACAGGATTCTACAGCAATTAGTAGGTTGATGTCATGTGAGGCAGAGCTGAGGAGTTTCCAGAGAGACAGAAAACGGCATCTGCCTACTGTATTTATCTGCATTATATTTCTCATATTTAAGCAGACCAAAGGGGAAAAAAAGCAGGACAAGGTCAAGCTTTTGATGCTTAATGCTTTCCTTCTGGACTGATAAGTTAAACATGTGTTGATGCTAATTCCTAGTCTCCCAGTCCTGTAACCTGGCACAGGTGTGAAATGATCCAGATGTGTTTTTAACCCATTGTCATCACAGATGACTGCTTTTTGCTTTGCTTTAGCGTGTTGTTTTTTTAACAGAAATAAGGAGTGAACACAAAACTATCCGCAAATAGTTGTTTAAATGAGCAAGAACTTATTTATGGATCTATTCTCATAATTTTGCTCTCAAAGTGGATCTCCATGGGATATTATTAATATTGCACCATTATTTAACTGTGCTCTCTGTTTTGTGATCTGTGCACACAATTAGAAAAGCTGATTGCAAACAGGAAGCACAGTTTAATAATAAGCGTAAGCGTACAAAGAAACTGGTAGAACTGGAATTTGGGACGAGAGGGAATGACTGTCATTCAATTATCAGGGGGCGAGAAATTAAACTTGTAACTATCCCCTTTAACTTTAGCAAGTACTGCAGTCCAGATGCTGCACTTCTGCAATTTTCAACTCTGCCTTTTGTGTTCCTCAACATTATTTAACTTATTATGAGCATATCCAGAGCCGTCATAGCCCAACGCCATCCCGAGGCTGAGAAACTGCCCCATACAACTTTTTCATCAGGAGTTTTGGCACCGCATCACATGATAGCAGCTGGATGCTAATACAGCAGCTGTTTTTTAATAGACATTGCAACTGATTCAGCACAGAAAGGCAAGATATCATCAGAAGAAGAGAGGGGAAAAAAGAGTGAAAGGGCAAAAGATAAGAAAAGAGCCCACATTGGACTGACTTTTATGGACTTGAGAGAACTCATAGCTGTGTTTCCCCTACCATTATTTTAGGGAGGCATCCAGGCCACCCGAGGACGGCGGTACCCCGTGACACCATCTGCCATCAATGGGATAAATGGTTATGAGCCCCTCACATCAATAAAGGGATACCATTAACATAAATTTCTACTTATGCTTCTATGGTGCCACTTAATTCACCAGATCCACTATTAGTAAATACTAATTCCGCAACAAACCTCTTCAATGCTGTATTTTCAGCAAAATTTGTGACAGACTCAGAGAGGGAGAAGATGATGAAATCAAATAAAGTAAATTGAATGAAAAATATGTTAAATATCCAAGAGGGAAATCCTAGCAGTTCATAAATTCAATAATCACCTGACTCCCAGCATGTAGCTCATACAAGTCCAATCGAATGCAGAAGGGTTGTTTTTCCTCTTCCTTCCCCCCTTTTTTTCATTTTGACTTCCTTCACTCTATTACTCAGTAGTGGAGTAAGAAAATATATATAAGAGTGGCCAGGCTGAGGCCATTACTCTAGCTGGGGTGGCAGAGAAGCTGATGTCTCATTATCGTTGTGCTGTGTACATCGCTTTGGGGTATATAGTTATTCTTTGGTCATTCTTATTTACGGAGGCAGGCATGACTGCTATGCAAAAATACAATGTGTTTATGCCATTCTCCAGCTTTAGAACTTTTTATAGCTTCATTACAATTTTGCTTTAGAAAAACAGTATAAAGATGTATTATTAATCTCAGTTGTATTTGATTGTTTTTTCATTCATCTATTTTAGCTGGTCTAAAATAGATGAATGTTTCATTCATGTATTTGGATATTTTCATTATTTGATTTTGTTGATTTGTCTCAGGAGAAAATTGAATTTATAAAGGAAACTAAACTTTAATGGATGAAATAAATATTAAATGTGAATTTTTATGATACAACTGGTAAATTTACATTTTGATGAAAATGGGTGACGTCTGTGTTCTTGTGTTATTTGATGATAAAGTGACATGTACTGCACGCAGTTCTGAAGTCTTGAGGCGGAGAAACCCCACATCTGCAACATTTTCATCTGGTACGCTGCGTAATGATGCAGCAAATGACCAAATGACACGCAGATTTAAACAGAGAGGAAAAGAAAGAGATAAGATGGGTCATGATTGACTGGCGCTTTTCTAGTCATGTGAGTCATGTGACCACTCAAAGCGCTTCGACACTACAAGTCTCATTTACCCATTCATTGAATCATACTTGGTGCTAAGTAACAATCACACCCCGAATCTGTGTGGCAAGGTTCTTTGTCTTGCCCAAGAACATGTAGCGGCAACAATAACAATAACAATGTAGCGGATGTACAAAGGGGAATCAAACCGCAGACCTCCTGTTCATTAGGACAGGTGACTGAGGTCAGAGCAGGATTTGAACCACCACCCTTCACGTTACTGAATGACCCGCCCCTACCCCCCTGTTCAGTAGACGACTGCTCTAGCCACTGAGCTACAGCCGCCAGGGGTCACAGGTGCAAGGTGGATGCCGAATTAGCCGACGAAAGGGGGCATGTCGCTGATAAAAATTGCTAGTTTTGTAGTCTTTCTTTACTATAAAGAAATATGTAGGAGAGTAACCAGTGGTCAAACAAAAACTAAAAAGTTATTTTATTTAGTATGTCTCATTTAATACAATAACAAATAATATATCAATAAACTGTCTCAGATGGAGGACTTCTGCTGTGCATTGCATTATAGGGTAAACAGTAGAATGTGAGACTGGTTACATAATGGGGAATTTTCTATATCAGTATGCTGTCCAGGTAAACCTGCATGATACAGATTTTGCAGTAGTTTGCATACTCCATACTACAATTTGCCTAAATCAGTTCCTTCAACGCAGCTGGCTCCTGTTCAAGCAGCTGTATCTGATGAATTAAGAGTGAGCTAGAGCCTTGGATTCCTTGCAGTGGCTGCGGGTTTGTTTAGCACAAGATTAAAATGATTAATTCTTTTCTAAATGGGGAAAAAAAGACTGTAGCAAGCCAATTTATGTAATGTTATATGACTCAGTGGAAACTCGTGTTCTGATTAAGTAGGAATCTGTTGCCATATTTAGGTTACAAGCTTTGCTGCATTCAAAATGGACCCCAGTCCAAGAAAACAACCTAACTTACAAAGTTACCATGATGGGTGTTTTACACTGCAGTCTGAAGCCATAGCAGTTTGTTAATTTGGTTTTAGTATGGGTATGATAATGCAATCCTTATGTTGAGACTGGATACAATCTGGATGAATCCTTAAATTCAACTGCAATAAACATGTTCATAACAAGGTGCAGTTCTTGCCTCCTTTTCTGCCCTTTTCCCCTCTCATCGTCTCTTTTTCATCCCATCATGTGACCTCGTCTTCTTCTGTCTCCTCTGCCCTCGTCTCTCACCGGTGCCCCTAGCTCCCTGACTCAAAGGCTCCTTCAGGGCCACGGGGAGAAGTGGAGCGCACAGTCCAGGCCAAAACATAAATATTAGCTCAAGGTCACGTTCACACAGCTCACACTGTGCTTCGCATAATCATGAATCCAGCTCCTGCATATAGCCTCTTCACTTCACACATTCCCTTTCACCGCATTACTGCATACTGACTAAACACTTAAACGCTGCATTTCTCACCACTGATGGAGCTAACCTTGAAGGGTTAAAGCCTGGGGCGATGAACCAGTTCCAACACCAATTTGTGCATTATGTTGTATTATTACACCACCTTACACTGTTCAGGTTACAGAGTTTTTAACCTACATTTCCAGGGTTATCTGCAAATGTAGTCCTATATTAACCTGCAAAAGTAGTGAAGATGTGTTCCAAGAAGCTCGCATACAGAAATAAAATACGGGCCTAATATCCAGGAGGAAGATGCTTAAAATTCAGAGCCTCGCTTTGCTGATTTGTTTGACGTTATCCTGAGGTGAAACACGGGCTATAAAGAGAGAAGGGAGAATGAATGTAAAGGAGAATAAGACATAATATGTCTTCTTTGAATTCCGTCCTTAATGGACTCTGTTACCCTTCTTTTCTTCCTCCTATTTTACTCATGTAGCGTTTTTTCATTCTACCTATCACTTCCTCTGTGTGATCCTGCACCCACTCAGCACAGAGACACATTAAAACATGGCCTCCACAGGGGGTTGCAGTAAAACGGTATTTAACTGCTTTCTGGGTTCTTCAGCGCTCTCCTGTACTCTCTCATATTTGCCTCAGCGTAAGCCCTGAACACCCGCAAAGCCAATGGCTTGGATTCCTGGGTGCTTCTTTTTACAACCCCATGCGCTCTCCTTCCAGACAGTCTTATTCTGATTTGCTTGGAGCCTTGCCGGCCTACGAGGTCAGCCTTAGAAAAGTCTGATCTTCACCGTCCTTTCCTTCTTGCTCTGTTACTGTCATAGAAAATCATTCCACTTTTGCCTGCTGTAAGGCATTAACCTTTCCTCACTTTCCAGACATGTTTCTTGTCTCTCCACTCTGAATATTTGTAAACCATTAACACTGATTCCGCCGTACCATCCAGGATGTCCCTTGTCTTTCCTGTCTTTTCTTTTTTTTACCCTCTTTCATCCTCATCATCCCTTCAATGCCCAACATAGTAATCCCGCTTTCCTTTGCCTTGTTATCCCCTCCCTCCTTGCCCCGCCACCACCCCTCCTTCCTCAGCTATAGTCACTCTCTAATTGCTGCCTCACCCCTGCTGTGCTTGAACCCAGAGGCTAAATGATTTCTACAGGGAGAGTAGAAGCACAAGAAAACAGAGATGCTTGCAAAGCGAGTTCTTTTTTTTTCTCCTTTTATTTTATTATTATTGATGAGTTGCTTGTCAGAGGGTGTGTGTGTGTGTATGTGTTTCCAGTCAGTTTGGCCCTCCTACTGGCTCCATCACACGCACCTACTTATTTTTTGGCTGTGCAGCTTTCTTTTTCTCCTACTTTCATAAGTGACTCTTTTATCGGAGTCGTGTTATTTTTTACTTTGAAGCAGGATTTGCAGGGTTTTTGCATTTTGTTGTGGGTTTATGTTCTGACGCACTGTGGATTTTACTCATCTGCGATGCACGTGTGCCTCTCACAATTTCCATGCATGTCATGAAGAGCAGTGAGAGAAACCTTTTGATTAAATTTGAGCAGCTTTCTAATAAGTGATTTTAATATGCGTTAAAATAGCAATTTGATAAGAAAGAAAGACTTCTTTATGTGTTATTTATAAAACCTGCACTTACTGTATGAACATTAGAAGCCAGAAGTTACATAAAAACACCACTTTGACAACTTAAATGAATCAATTTTATGTCTAAGAAAATAATTAATATTATAGCATCATGTAACTATTGCACCTTACCAAATCACTATCAACAGTGGTGAAGAAAACTATTTATTTTTCATTACTGATTTGACAATTTACCTTATTGATAAAATCTGCAATCTCTGCTTAAAAGTCTTGCTATAAGGACCAAAAATCTTTGATCACCTATGTAAAAACCAAATTTCCTCAAAAGTGGAATGTTTAACAAAATTTTAAAAAGATAAAAGTGAAATCTGCTATTTGTTCATTTTTTAAACTTGTAAAAAGAACAGAAATCCAAAGTAAATGATGTGTCTTTACTCAACAACTGCACTGTATTTAGAAAAATAATGTAAATTAAAATCTGAGGGAAGCAGTTAAGAAGCATGTTTCCCACTGTCTTTCATAAACCCTGTTTTACTTTATAATTTTTTACAAATTGAAGATATGTGTCCATTTTTGCTGGAAACAAGACTTCAGCTTCTGATTGTTTCATTCTCCTCTTCATGATGCTCTGTACTGCATTCAACACAGCACAAGATTAAGACTGCAGGCAGGTCAGTCACAAACAATGTGTGTTTATAAGTATAGAGTTTTATGTTCCCTGCAAGTGATTTTGAAGGAGGTTCAGCGTTGTCCTGCTGAATAAACTATCTGCCACAAATCACATTGATAGTATCATATGTTTCTTAAAACTGCAGGTACCTTCGCTCAAAGCAAGCCATCAAACCCACAGTCACAGATGCTACCTATAACATCACAGATGCTGGCTTTTGCACCTTTCCTTCATAAGAGCCTGGAATTTTTTTCTCAACATCAAGAGCCTGAAGACTGTTTTTTTCTAAAAAAAACAAAAAAAACAGCTGAAATAGGACTCCTCTGAGAACAGCACATACTGTTTGTCCACTCTTTTTCTATGTAAGCTGATCTCATAACCAAAGAACTTGGTTGGCTTTTCTACTTAGAGTTCATATTTTACTTCCTCTTTGTGCGATTACTGGATGAAGCAGCACTCTGCTGAGTGTCTATGCTTTTTCAAGGTGCCCATATGTATGTGACCATACTGAAAATAATGGTGTTTTCCATGCAGTGCTGTCTGAGGGCTTGAAGTTCCCAAGCTGAAGTTGGGCTTGTTACAATGAAAATAAAGGACTGTTCTATTCTATTCTATTCTATTCTATTCTATTCTATTCTATTCTATTCTATGAAATGGGCTTCAACTGAAGATGTTTGGTCTGGTGAAACGTTAATGTAAATGCATGTTAATGTGCCCATGATGGAATTCGACACTATTAACAGTGACAGTGAAACTGCTATTACGAAGTGCAAATACATCTAACTACACCGGCTAAATCAGCCATAAATCAGTGGTCAAATTAAATCTTTTAGTAGAACTTTAGCTGTGATATCATGTTTGTAAATTTTCATAAAAGAGAAACAGTAAAGTCGTCTGCAGTCGAATAAAAGCCCCTACTAATTTTCTACCACTGACGAGCAGCTAATGAAAAAAAAGGCTCTGGAGTAAGAAAACATGTCCGCCAGCTTTTAACTTCCTGTAACAACCTCCTTCTCCTCCTTGCATCACACTGACGATTTCCTACAAGTGCTTTAGCAATATCACATGTGTGCATGTCGTACCCAAAGGCATTGCACAGAGGCACAATTCTTATCAATAACACAACGGTCAGTCAGTAACTCGGTTATTTTTATATCTTATGAGGCCCTTGAGCTGAAGGTGTCTTAAAATGTATTCTGAAGGGCTTTTTCTGACACCGAATGATGCTGCATAATTCAAAATATCCAATGCAGAATAACTGACAGAATCTATTCTGGGTTATGTTTAATCAGCCTGTACTGCTTTTGTATAGGCTATACTATTTGATCCTAATGTGTGTTATGTACATGTGTTAGAATCTTAATGTTAATTGTGTAATCCAGGCACATGAGATGATGAATTATGCATGCACAATATGATGGTAATGATATGCAAATGACGCAGATAGCACGGGTCCGATATGCAGTTTCACCAATGTGCCAGGTAGCTCGCATACGCATGTCGCTGCAAAGGTGAGACGGGGCAAGACGGAAAATCCTTACCAAGAACAAGAAACGGCATCATACAAGTCACGTTTCTCTTCACGAGGTGTTTGCATTTCAAGAAAGGAGTAAGAGGAGAAGGAAAGCTAATCAGAAAGGGGTGTTTTTTTCTTTTAATCGCAGCTCTGCTGAGGCGCTTTTTCTCCTCAAGAAGTATCTGTGTTTCTTTCACACTGCTTCGGCAATAACTTGTAACCTCATTACAGACCATGTGACAGCATCAATTAAATTCACAATTATCATGGGGTAGAGACACTCCAGCGTGGGAAAATATAGTAACACAGCATCATGTAAGGGAGTGAGCATGTGAACATGTGCGTCTACATCTCTGCGTGTGAGAGAGAGATAAAGAAAGAGTGTTTATAGAGAGCAGAAAACTGAGTCAGACAATTCCACTGCTGAAAAATGTTTTGTTTTTTTTCTCTATTTCTCTCTTTGGCAACTCTTGTGATCCTGAACAAGTCTGTAAAAACAAAAACTTAGATCCATGACAGTACAAAGACATTTCAAGGCTCTTCCAGCAACAGAGGATGGGCAGCGGTAGTTATTTAACTGCTGTTTTTTTCCCATTTGGGACCCAACATTTGTTTTTCCTCTTTTCTAAAAGATATTTTTAAATTCCCTGCTTCTGAAAAATTGATTATAATCACTATTAAGGTGCTTTTCCACAAATTTGACCCATAATCTATTATCAGTTTAGCAGCATTGACATTGCGGATAAGGCTCTTGGCTCTTGTCTCCAGCTTTAGAGGAGATTTATGTATTGGAGAGATTTTTATATATTTACATATTGTATGTTTAATTTTTTTTCAATCATAACATTAAAACCATCACACGTAGTATTAAACGATTTTTGTGTCTAAGTGTTTCAAAGATCATAAACCAGACTTTAGCCCAAGCACATGCGCTGAGTCAAAGGCATTGAGTGAGCCTGAATTTGGACTGTGGTGGATCTGGCAGATGGAGCTGTTCTGGCCTGAATGGTACAGTCAGATTTCTCACCCCCTCACCACGACTCTCTCTCTCTCTCTCTCCATTAAAACACAACCAGGTCCCTGATAAGGAAAAAAATGATGCAGGATGTCCACATTGATCTCTCTACCTATAGCGCATACCCCAGAATGGAGAAGAAGATTAAAAATTCATAAGCGTATTAAGGTCCATAAGAGCATTATTCGTGCGTGTGTCGTCGCTGTCTAATACAGCGCGGTACTAATCATACACATCTCTAACCCAGCGCACGGATACACAGTCACAATAGCGGCCTGCGTGTACTCCAAGTATCAACCCTATAGCATGGACGTATGTGTGTGTGCATGTGTGTGGCCTGGCGTTGTTCCCTCCTTGAGTGCCTTACAATGTGCTGGCATAAATCCCTGCTTGACACAGCAGATTGGCACTAATGGCTTTACACACAGTGCCATCTGTAAGCTGGACCGCTGGCTCTTACACCTTCTCTATCCCACGAACAGCACTTCAGACCTTCATCAGTCATGGCGCCATGGAAAAGTAGCCAAATGAAATGTTGGCTAACAACAGGGGAGGCCGCACAGGAACCGTGGAGCCCATGCCCATCTGTGTACACCTGGATGATGAAGCCTAAAAAACACCTGAGCCATTTTGGGGATTTTCCCCCATCATCTGGGAGATGCGTGCCGCCAAGATGACAATCTCCAGCCCAACCTGAAGCACTCTCACAAATCAACTTCTTACTGTACGGCTTCCAGCAGCCTGCAGCAGTCACACAGGGATCATTACTATTCATTTGCTCACCAAACTGGCCACAGAGGCTTATAAATTAGCTCATCTACTGCAGCTGGGTACTGAGACAGTTAGCGCATGCCAGGGGCTGAAAGCGCGGCCATTACCGGGCCGGGTTTCGTGACACCTTCTGTCCAGTCAACGTGACCTCCTCCACGCTGGTTGCTCCTCCAAAAGGAGGATGGAGTGTGACCCAGGGTGTCTCACCAGGGACACACGTGCCCGGTCAATGATTGTAATAAATTGCAGAGCAGATCAATAGAAGCGCAGCACCGAGCTGAGGAAGAACGCGGCGATAAATACTGTCAAGCCAAGAGTAAATCAGCCTGAATGAAATATCATAAACAGGACTGTGCAGACCGAGAAGGAGAAGAGCCGATAGGTCTGACCTACAGGGAAATGAGGAAACACTCGAACACTGGGGAGAGGATCAATAATGGGAAAAAAAGCAAAGCTATTAATTCTACTGGATATGTCAATTCTCATTGGCAGCTGCAGATTGGTAGTGATCATGACCAGCCTCTCAGGCAGGCGAGATCTGGGGCTTTTGCTGCGCCTCAGTAGAACATTGATTCATTGAAGTTTTTACGACTACCTGGAAGGCATCGCATCGCACCTCATGAATGTAAATCAATTCCAATTGCAGTATTATAACAATGCACAAAAAAAATTGGAGCGTGACTACGGGGTTAAATTAGGCTAATCGCCTCGTGCATGAGATGTGTAACTGAGCCCAGGACCTGAGGTTAAATAAGCCACACTCTCTTGAACGGTCATAAAATATTCATAAAATAGTGCACAGCGTAAGTACAGCAAATGACAAATGGAGTTTCTTTTTCTCTTACCCGTCCGATGAGCACAGGTTCAGGTCCGGCGTATTCTTCGATCACAAAGAACTGGTTCCAGATCCAGCTTCTCCTGCTGCGAGAGCGAGGGCCTTTCCCCTCCATGCGCTCGCGTGGCCCTTCTTCCGCCTCTACCTCTTCAAACACAAGGCCCTTTCCATTCTCTGGATCAACAGCTTGCATCTCAGCGTCCTTTCCACTGTGGCTCCATTCGAGCGCGGGGTGAAGCCTCAGGACATGACTGCTATTGACAAGTTTGTTGTCTTCATCTGCAGGGTACTGAGCTGTGCTGAGCTCTGTATGAGCAGTGTGAGCTGACTCTGTTAATGGGTCTCTATGGGAATCTGCTGCTCTGTTCCCCAGTCTTACTCCCAAGGGCTGCATTGTCAGCACAGATGGAGAATCATTCGTTTCAGGGGGAGCATGCACTGGGAGATGTTTTGTCGAAGTAAATGGTGGTTCTGTTTGGCCGATCATCACTTCTTTCTCGGGGCTGAGGCTGACCTCGCTGCGAGGTGTTGACAGAAAGCGAACGAGGTGTTTGCTCCTGCTATCACTGCTATCTAAACGCTCTGCCCCCAAGATGTCCTGCCCTCTGCTTAAAGCTGGCTTGACTTCACTTGGCGGACTAATGTGAGTATCAGCGCCCTGGTCCGGATTAAGATCTGGACTGGTGACTGGGCTTGCGTAGGGAAATGCAGTCTGATTATCAAATCCAACATGAGGGTGAGTGACAGCTATATCTTGTCTCAGAGCTTTCTGAGCCTCTAAGTGCCCATGATTAACGTCAATCAAATCTCTCTTCCTGCTCCGACTGCCCTTGCTTGGAAAGCTAAGGCTGGGAACATTCTGCATTTGGGAATTGACAATCCTGACAAGGTTCTCTTTTGACAGCAGCTTCAACACGCCATAACTACCAGTGAGGTTCAGCTTTCTGTTTGAGTCCATACCGAAGCCCTTTCCGGGCATACCTGTGGTATGAACACTCAAATCAGGTCTGCTCCTGGATCTAGAGCCTGATTTAAATCTGGTTTTATTGGAGTGCAGGTCTGGCTTGTGATGGACTGTGAACGTTTTCTCTGGCCTTCCTGTTTTGGAAGTCTCAGCACTCTTTGTGTTGTTTTTAACTCTCTTTAAATCCTGGTTGAACGCCTTGTTGCTGGCTAATATGTACGAAGTCACCTCTTTTTTGATGACTGAGTCAACCTCACGCTTGGGCTTGAATGATTGCTTCTCCTTATTAGCTGCCGGAGGATGATTCTGCAGGATTCTGGAGAAAGTAAAAGGTCCAGTGTCACTCGCCTGCTCGCGACTAATCAGGTTTCTAAGAGTCACCAAGGGCATTGCGTTGGAATCCACGCTTGCATCCCATTGGTCTGCAGATCTGCCTTCTACTAGCTTCACCATGTGCGATCCACCCACTCCTCTCCTACGTAGAATCTTACTGGCCGAGGCCCCTCCCATAAACCCCTCCCACCGGCACAGGAAAACCAATAAGAGTAGATTTCTTGCAATCATCTTGTCTTGTGGCGAGACGTGCTAATTTGAGCAAGCTTTGCAGTAAGACAGGGCTTGTTTTCCGGCTGTCTTCATTCTCTCCTGTGTTTACCTCTCTTCATGCCCCTCCTCTCACTCTCCCATTCTGTGCCCTTCACACTGGGGTGGAGGGCAGGTGTCAATCAGTCCTTTTCTCCTGGGTTTTTTTTAATGCTGTCTAATAAATATCTCCCTCTATCTCACAAAGCCTCCCTCGGCTGGTTTTATTTCCCACTCCTCTCGCGAAGCGTCTCATTCAGTTTCCCATGGAGAGTTGCACACCCTGCGAGAAAAGATAAAGATAATTAAGCCAAAACTTTAATCATTGTGCCGCGTTAATTAAAAATGGAGCAGCATACACAGGTAGGAGAGTTCAGAGAAAAGCAGGACAGACCTTTTAACATGGCAGAAATCACATTTTTAAAGACACAAAAGTCCTTTTAGGGCCTGAAAACCGCTTCCATTCATACCCTCATAATGACAAATGTTTTGTCTTCACATCTCTGAGATAGACAGGGACAGAGTTATCACCATGGTATTGTACGTGGAGGAGATAGGCTAACACTTATAAGAAAAGGCTTTAAGCATGTATTAATTGTGAACAACTGTAAAAGATTTCTGACAGCGGTGGGAAAAAAAAGGGGAGGGGGGGTGTAGACATGAAACTATTTTCATCTTACTTTGATGTGTGATTAATTAGCTGCATTGATACTCCCCTTTGATCACGGTGGCTATAATGTCAATTCAGATGGAAGCAGTAGATGCAGCTACTTTGTTCCAACGGGGCCTCGAGCAATCTAAAAGGTTCCTAGACTTTTGAGCATCTGACTCGTGCTTTCAGCACGTCTCCCATGCACTCAGGCCATAGCTGGAATTCCTACATCAAATGAAAATGTCAGATATCAATCAGCGTGCTTGTTTAAAGATAAGAGCAGACACCCTTCAGTGGTGTTTCAGTAACAGCCTGTGCATCTAACAGATCAAAAAGTGACTGTGCGCCAGGTTGCATTAACATAATGACCTTTTGATTGCTGCTATGTGTGCAGGGACAGATTGGTATGTTTCTCTGAATACTCCTTTTTCTGATGCCATGTTTCAGCAAAAGCCTTCCATGATGCAGATGGAGTCACAAGATAAATTTAGAGGGATGTAAAACGCAAAAATAATCCATCTGAATCATGTCATATGACTCAATTCATGTGTGTAGTGGTTTATTTCTCCACAGATAGAGCACTCAAACTGTATTTTGGACAGCAACATTTGAAAGGTGTGTGTGTTTCTGTGTGTGTAGGTGGGTGTGTTTGTGTGTGTGTGTGTGTGTGTGTGTTTGTGTGCGTGTGTGTGGACAGCAGCCAAAGAAACAGTTAGAGACAGCTTTTGCAGCCAAGACATGAAATGCTCGATTGTACCAGTACAATTAAATGTCAGTAAGTCAATGATCTGATAATAATCTGATGATCTGATGATAAGCCTTTTAACCTGCATCACCATATGTGATTGCGACAAAATAGGTAAAAAACAAATCATATTTACATGTTTTTATGCATTTAGACCAAGTTAATTCTGCAAGTCTGAAAATACGAGCCAATACAACTTTTTCACATGATTAAAAATAGCAAATATTTAACACTAGTTTCTGTCTAACTTTAGCTTCTAATTGCATCTTTGATTAAATACTAACCACACACTCATTATAATATGATATCATATTGATTCAGTGGATAATGTCTGTGTTTGCTGATGCCAGAAATTATGCCAAGATACCATTTTGATCTGATTCAGTGGCCAGAGATCGTGTGAGATGCTATCACGTTATTCTAACGCAATCCTTTCCCGTCATATCAAATCACAAAAGGCAACGAAAATAACAAAATCCTCATTTTACTGAGCTAAATCAGAAATTAAAATGAAAAACAATCTGTTCACATCATTTAAAAGAAAACTAAACGAATACATTTCTGTTTGTAGACATTCCAAATTTGGATATCCCAATTTTCCTCATCAAAATCAAAGAAAAATTTTCTGGCTGTTACAATAAAATAAATGTTTGTCTTACAACAATGTCATGTAAAAAGGTATCTACAGGCTCTTCTTGTTGTCCAAACTGAAACACTTTGATTATGAAACTGAATGGTTAGGATGATTTGTGAAATTATGAATGCTGTTTGTGATGTTGTGGAATATGTAGAGCCAGTTTCACTATGACTGGAGCAGCCCACAAGCTTTGTCTGTGTGTACGACACTTGCTCTGCGGTGGCGTAGACAGACCCTGTTAGCACATTCGCCAGGGCATGACTGAAGTTGGGAGCTTCCCTGTGGAATACTTTTCCCCCATTTCCCCTTCTCATCTCGTCCTCGACGTCCTCTGCTTCCTCTCTTTCAGCCTTGCTTTCTCTACGCAACCATTTGCGATACGCAGTTAAAAAAAAGAAAAGAGAGAGAGACAGAGAAAAAAACACCCCTCCCCCTTCTGTGTTCCCTTTCCCAACCTCTCCCACTCACCACCTGTCTCATCTTTAGCCCATCTATCTTTGCAAATCTCTCTCTATTCCCTCTTATAACTGGGTATTGTTTTAGCATCCTGTCCTCGCCGCCGCTCAGTTCCATCCTCTTCCCCTCCCTCTCATCTGTGTCAATCACCGGCCTGTCACTGCGTCCTGCGCCCTCTGCACACTCAGCCTTCAATCAATCAGCCAATCCCCATTCTCGGCCTTGCAACATTGGAAGTGACAGGTGTCTGGTCTGCTACCATCTTGACGACAGGCGACAGCACTATAATTGTCCGTATAAATCTAGTCATCAAGTGATAAAATGTGGCAAACAGGATACATCCAGGAGTTTATACGACACTGGCTGCAAAAATCTGTGGAGAATTTTACCGAATAAGTTAAATATATATAAACATGACAGAAGCTGTTACGGAGGATGTGAGGCTGGGATTGGCTGAGTGTTATCTCAAATGTACAGCACAAGGAGCCGATCAGGGTGAATTCAATGACAGAGCTCTTCGCTCTCTCTCCCTTTCTCTCTCACTCCCATCTTTCTCTCCCAGAGGAACTTATCAACTGGGAGTTTGATGGCCAAGCAATCATTGCCACAGGGACCTTGTTAACAAGCCTGGGGCAGGTGGTCGGTTGCAGGTTAGAATATCAACATGCCACTGTTGCCTGCTGAGCACAAATTTAGAACATTCCTGCGTGGGAGGTTGTGTCAACGTGAGGTTTTCTTTGAAGCGCCAAAGTTGGAATAAAACGTGCTTTTTGTTCCTTGATTCTTTCATATTTTTCAGGATTCTTGAGGGAGAGTTTTTCCCTCCAAACACAGACGAGAAGCCTCTATGATGTGCTGATCTGTGCCACGTTGGGCTTGGCACCCTTGGTGGAGAGTTGCTGTTATGCCATTACAGTGGGTGCATCGGCCTGCGCAGAGTAAGTGAGGATAATTGGGAGCTACAGTACGAAGCAGAGGGGAGCTCATTTTTTCTCATTACACTTTTATAATGGGATGTGGCACAACTGTTGTTTTCATCCTTGTGGAACTGATAAGGATCAAGGCAGGGACTCCAGCCCGTCCCTTTATGTAAAGTGTAATCACATCAAGAGGAGTAAATATGGGTGAGTTGCAGTATTTTCCTACAGAGTTTCCAGTTGTTCTGCAGTTTCTGTGCAAGGTCTTAAAACCTGCAGCGTGTTTCTCAGTGGATTGATTAATTAGGGCAATAAATAAGTTAATTATTTTCCCCTTACTGGTACTATCCCTTCTAAAACTCATCAACTCTTTTCCTGTGCTTCGTTAGAATTGGAGGCAGATCTTCATCATCGATCCAGAGCTGTCACCAACTTAACGAGACTGAAAATTTTAATCACGATTCACGTCTTTGCTACCCGTCTGTCCTCTTTTTCCCCTCAATAGTCCTCCCATTGATCAGGCAAACACTGCAACAAACAGCAGCAGCAGCAGCATTTGTTCCAGCTCACAAACACTGTGTGTGACAAAATACACATGTATTTATTTACCTTTGCACACACGCAAAAACACCAGGACTCAAATCTTCATTTATCAATAAAAGAAGTCGAAGCAGAAAAAAAGGTGCACATAAATAGAAGCACCTTTCATATCAGTATAAGAAAGCTCAGGGGACCATCTCTCTGGACGGCGTGAAGTCAAAGAGAAGAAAGAGAGTCCTTTTTCACACCAGGATTGAGAAGAAAGAGCAGGGTCCCCCAAAAGAATTATGCATGGAGCCACAAAGGAAAGCTACAGACACGAAGCAAAAATAAATAAAAATGGAGGAGGTAAAGCAGCTCTGCTCGGTGGGATGGTTGTACAGCACATGCATGAGAATGTGTGCAGGGGAAGGATAGGATGTGCAGATGGGCGGCTGTGGGTCAGAGGAGGGGGGGGGGCTCTTTGTGAGACCAACCAGGTAGTTTTAAGTGCCAAACCCCATGAACCTCTGAAGATAAAAGCAGACCTACCAGCAGGTGAGAGAGTGAGAAGCAGCGGGGGCTTTTGTCCATTAATGTATAAATACCTTCTCCACCTGTGTCCCCAGCCTTGTCTCCATCCCGGCTCAATGATACGCTGACAGCAGGTGCTAACTCACATGGGAAAGAACACAAAGCCAGCCTTTGGACATGAAATAATTCTCCAGAGAGCGGAGGTTTGCAGAGGACGATGGGGAAGCCAGTGCAGGTACAGCGTACGTAACTCATGAATTTACAGTTTGGCATGGACTCTGAAATTTAGTCTGCTAAAAGGTTTGACTGCTGGTGAGTTTAAGGCTAAAACTACTCAGTGTTGACCTGCAGGGGGCTTTGGAATTGCCTTGGCCCTCAATTATATCAGTGGGACTAAAAGAAAATGGTAAGAGCCGCAGCTTGTACATGAAGGAAAATTGCTGCTGCATCAAATAGAGAATGTGCAGTAAAAAGTAGCAAACCTGAAACAACCGAGGGCTTTCGTCTTGTTAAATGTAAAGCAGCTGCACCACTTAAATTCATCCATTTGTCCCCTATTAGCTCAAAATTCCCCAGTCTTGTGAGCACACTGCTCTCTGTGTTACTGCTCTGCTTCACCTCGACCATCACACAAGACACAAAGTTTTCACTGAGGAGAAACTTATTCCTCATGGGTTTTTAAGGTGATCTCAGACTAAATCACATTCAGGCTCTGGAACTGTGAGGGCCTGTTTGTAGTGCTGCATATAGAACGCATAATAAAGATCCTTCTATAAAAGAATATGTCTCAGTTATAGAAAAAAATGTGTTTAAAGATATAAATTGCAGCCAGAAAACAGGACAAGTGTTGGCATTTTGGCTTGCACTGAGAAATATGTGGTTTATAAAATGTTTAATGTGTCAAACTCATTAACTTTGGTCACTTTTTAGTTTGATTGTGCACTTCAGATGCAGCTGTCTAAAAAGTGTCATCCTTCCATTCTAATATTATGTAACATACTGTATGTTACATTATTTATCTAACAAAATAACAAAAAACTAAATAAAATAGAAACATCCAAAACTAAGTACATCCTAACTAGAAATTAATGAGAAAGGCGTTAATGTTATAAACACTGTTCAACTACTGTACATTTTTATCTGTAAAAAACGTGGGAAAAATCTAGATAGCATATCTGTATTATCATACCAGCACAGTGGTGGAGCGGTGATGGTAAGGGCTTGTTTTACAGCAACAGGATGTGGGCTACTAATTCCTACTAATTCCTCTATAAACATGTGAAACACATGAAATGAACTCAAATGTGAAGCTGACCGAGACTGAGTCATGCATCAGCAATATGATCCCGAACACAGCAGCAAAAAGACAATATGGCTGAAGAAGAAAGGAATCAAGGTGTTGCAATGACTCAAAGGCCAGACCTCAACCTGATCTGAATGCTGCCGTGCAACCTTACCAGAGCAGTCACTTACAAATGTTTCCAAACTCCATTAAACCGAAGCAACACTGGAAGGAAGACAGGGGCATAATTCTGCCACAATAAAGTAAGAGACAGATAACATCATACAGAAAATAATTACTTCAAGTTACTACTGCTTCAGGCATTTCTACAAGCCACTGAATATTTTAGAAGAGCTGCTTTAGCAATTAGGCTTAGTTTTTCTTAAATAAATAATGGCAAGATGTAATTTTCCTCATCTGAGCTTGTGTTTATCTAATATTATGATCCGGTAAAGACAAGATGATATTTTGATGATATACTAAGACACATGACCTTAGAATTTATATTCATCTTCACATGACTGTAGAATCAAACCAGTGTTCAGGCACAACAGCCAAGCATGTGATCTGGACATTTAGTAAAATACCCCAGGAGGAAGTTTGTGCATACAAGCAAAAAGTTGCACCTGTAAAATGATCTATTACGCGCAACGTTAGAGAAAATATGGAAGAGTTATTGTAAAGAATCCTGCAGAGCCTTTTTTCAGCATGTCTACAAAGTCAGCAACTTCCATAGGAGTAACCATACACACCTAATAGCCACTGTGTGTACTTTAAATACTTCATATGAACTAGTTGGTGTGCTGCAAGCTGGTAACTCCGATAAATACTTCAATAACTAGTTTAAACTGGTACAACTGCATCTGTTGTCGACAGCAAATGCAAGCAACGCTGCTGCTGCTTTATCTTGGACTCCAGAAAATCAACTGTGAGAGGTGCCATAAAGATAAAATAAATCATGAGGAGAGACAGTCCCGAGAATCACAGAGCCAGAAGACGTGCTAGTAGGTCACGGCAGGGACAACAGTTGTGGCCCATATTTTACTGCCTTGGCACGAGTTCAAGTTGTTCTCTGTCTGATTTGTCTGGTCATAAGGTAAAGCGCTGGCTAGGAGTGGGAAGATATACCAACAGTGACAGCCGCCCTGACCCACTGAAGGCCTAAAAATCTGTTTACAGTTCAGGCCTTTTAAAGCTATGAATTATGTATAAGTAGTACAGTGTGTTGCATGGCTGGTAAAACTGGAGGAATCTATACCAACCACAGGGTTTCTCCCAGCGTGCAGCACGCAACCACCTCTTCAGGCTGAATTATCTTTGTGTGTGTCATATAGCAACAGCAAATTATTATTGTGCCACTGAACTTTAACAGCATCTGACATCTCCCCACCTCTCAGCCACTCCACTGTTTCTCTGCCTGAGAAATTGAAGGAGCTGATCAGCTTCAATGATCTTCATGCACAAAGGTCAGGGAATGTTTTTGTATCAGGCAGCTCATCTCCTTTGAGCCGGTTCATCTCTGGGTAGGTGCTCGGCCTGCAGTTTCTGAATTGTGAGTCATCAGCTGCCAAAGCAGTTACTGAAATTACACCTGATGCCTATCAAGCCTGTCCCTCTTACTTTTCCACCTGACTGCATGTGCAACATCAAAAAGCTATCTGATCCTTTCAACACAGAGACTGACATTTCAGAAGAAGTCCTCAGGATTTGCAGACGGACCGTGTCTCTCTAAAGAATGCGTGTGTGTGTTGGGCTTGTGGGCACGCATCAGAGAGAGAGCGAGAATAGCTTGTCTTCATGTTTATTAAAGTGTGAGGATAAAAAGCTAAAACACGTCATACAAGTGAGATAAAGTTATTAGGGTATTACCACAAGGCATCACAGGTCAGATTGACAGAGTTGGTCCTAATTAGAAAGTGAGGGGCTTTAATTTGTCTGAGCTAAAATTCACACTGTCCTCTTCTGTGGTTTACCTTTCAAGGGTGTTCCTTTCCAAAGACACCCAGGCTGTTGAAGAGGACACGGAGAGATGGGAGAGGGTCGTTTTGGAGATTAATAAACGCAACACGTCCAAGGTTCCTGGTGATAATATGTGATGCACTGGGAAGGAGATGGCATATTTTAAAACAGCATCAAGGCGACTAGCCAATAAGCAGAGTGAGTGATGACACTATATTCCACCTTAATAGGCCCAATCCTCTCTTTAGTATGCATTCAAAGATTTTTTTTTCTCATGTTTATCTCCCACTGAGGCGGTGTCCCAGTGAAAAGTGGAAGGATTGAGCAGACTAGCCGTTAATGGTCTTCTGATACAATCAATACAGCCTTGCTGTGAGACAAAAACTTTCTCAGAATGTGTTGCCCACAGCTTTCCAAGGCATTGTTGCATTAGGAGGATTAAGTGGAGTCAAAAAGGTATCTGTTATGGATTTCATGGCATGTCAATATTCAAGTAAAATACTTATAAAGATATATTTTCACCTTCATGTCACATTTGCCACCTCAAATGTGTCCATCTGGAATGAGCCCATACTTCCAGTTTGTGTGTGCCGTACCGGCATTTTTGCGGAGACCATCGTGCATCTGCTGCAGTCAGCTGACAGAATATCTAGAAGGTGGCCAAAGGTCACTGATTAATGTATCTGATCTAACAGTCTTTCAGTTATTTTGTTTTTCATCTTACAGTAATCAGGCATCGGTTTTGACAATAACCAAAGTAGGGAAAGGAGAAACACGAAAAAAGTCTGCTCGATCTTCCTCCCCATCTAGAACATTAGTTGTAGTTAATGACCGCAGACCAATGATCCTAATAAATGAGATGCTTATCTAGTTTTTCACAGGTATTAAAGATTATTTTTATCAATCAGTCATTAGCTTGTGATGAAACTCCAGGTCTCTCATAGAGCAGCTATGAACATCCCTATGCCTGCCGCAGTAAAACGGAGGATGTGCGTGTGTGTGTGTGCGTGTCTCTGTGTGTGTGTGCGTGTGTGTGTGTTTTACTGGATTGATGCACCAGCAGTTACACTAGTTTCTTAACGATCTTCTGAAAACTAGAATAAAACTATTTATATGTACCGTGGGAGAAGAAAGTTCCCAACATGTCTGATTTCCAAAGTCAACATGATACCCAGATCATCCAGAGTGTAACAGCAGAACCTCTCCGTGTCTCAGCCCAGCATGAAGCACAACTTCTAATGATAAGACCTAGCATGCTCATTTCACGCTTCTACTATTATCTGACACAAGAACTAAAGTCCACATTTTTATGCTTGTGTTGCAGGTCTATGCTTTGTAACTCTCACAATATCTCCCATATCAGTCATTTCCTTCCAGCAACAGAACAGCTCTGTGTCTCTTAGCAATAACCAGCATAATAAACATGGCGCGATGCTCCGTGTTCAGTTTGACAGCAGCATGGAAACGCAGGATTTACATCAGACTTTTTACTGAAATTAACTGAGAACAAAATCCTTTCTGGGTATGTTTTTGACCCACTTCTGTCCAACATCCTTGTCTTTTACATGGAATCAGCGTGAACCGAGTGGTCTCAGATAGGGGCAATCTTTGTGAATTAAAAGGTCTTGTTCTTCACCTTTATTTTTTCTCCACAACAGCAGTTTTTCAATGCTGTTATAGAAACTAACAACTGCACGTATTCCCCAATTTCTTTGACATAAGCATTTTCAAGCAGAAAATGACCGGCTCGTAATTACAATTAATTAGGAAAAACCCTCCAAAAATGGCAGACTGTCTACTTCTGGTGTTTGCTCAGATTAGTCTATAGATATGCTTAATACTGCTTATAATGCCACAAGCTTTGCAGGTATATAGTTGTAAGTCTTCAGTTTGCCCAACCAAAAATGTAACTGACAATACAACAAAATTTCTGAGTAGTAAAAGGATAATATATTTCCGCAGGAATCCTCGAACACAGACCAGTACTTCCTTTTCTATTCCCACTACCGAGCCCTGGAACACAAGCTGGAAGACATCAGAATTTTTCAGTACCGAGCAGACACATCCCCCCAGAGCAAAGCTGCAACAAAACCCAGGAACATCTCAGACACAGATAAGGTGAGAAGAAAAAGGAAAAGCAGAATGTTGTCATCCCTGGCTTGAATAGCTGAAAACTCAAGAGGATTTTAAAAAATGACCAAAAACCTGTGTTTTTCAAACAAACTCTCACTGTCTGACAGAAACGGGTTTTAAGGACTCCACTCTTAGTTCAGTGCAGTGAGGACTGCAGTACGCTGTACATTGGGGAAACCAAACAACCTGTAAACACGAGACAGACGACTCCTCAGGCCAGGACTCAGCATTCCTTCCTGTATTTTCATTATAAAAGACGACTTAAAATCTGGACCACAACGTTAAATTCTTGGATAGAGAAAGGCAAGTGGATTGAGTTAGAGCTGGAGAGGCCATCTGAAGTTTACTGAATTATTCCAATTTAATGGTTGTTTCACCACTACTGTAATTCAATCTGCATTAAAACAGAAAACTTACATTTCAACAAATTGGCAAAGAGCACAACCTGTGACACCACAGACTAAAGCCAGGTCACACTACAAGATTTCAAGCCTGATTTTAAAATCGCAGATTATTGGGCCAGATCTGAGGCAAATCAGCGTTCAATGGGCAACTGATAGCAACGTACGAACACTTTGAAGATGTGATTTGTGAGGCTTGCAGACACGTTCCACAGTCTAATCAAATATCTAACATACTTGATATTTTCAAAGAGTTGTGAAATGTCAACGAGGAGCTGCAGCCAATCAGAGTGCAAGACAATGGTTGAGGACAAAAAAGAGGGGAATACCTGGAGGATGAAAAGGTACAAAATGAAAATGGTTTGGTTCCTTTGTGCAATATCCTAAATCCAAAAGAGAGAAAGTATAAACTGCCAATTTTCTCCCATAATTAGGTGAGCGAAGTAAAAGCAGGAGGCAGGACATGATGGAGGAAATCTTTCAGAATTCTTTACAAAACATCTGGAGCAGCTGCTGAGGTTCCTTATTGTGTGATATTTATACCAAATGCATTTGAACACACCCACAACAGCAAGGAATTCCTCAGAATGCAACAAACAGGTCAACAGAAAGAAGAATGAAACCGTGACTCTAATCAAACTCACTCGTTCACTTAAAGAAGTTAAAGCCTGGGAAGGTTTGCTGCTGTGCTTGCACATAGTTTTACCTGCATGATCTGGAGATTTACATGATGAATGAATGAAAAATCATTGCAAGCAGTCCAGAGCAACGCTGCAGAGATTTGCATTCATACATACATACCATTCCTTGGGAATAACTTCTGAAAAGTGTGTAGTGCATGTATGAAAGACGCTAAGGACTTGATCAGAAGATAAGTACACCACATAGTGCATTGCAATCCAACAACACAGAAAATAAGAAGATTCTAGTATTGACTGAGTGACATTGCTGTTCATAGGTCAGTGTGGCAGGGGTGGAAAAAGTACAGAAAAATTGTAATTAAGTAAAAGTATCTTTACTTCTACTCAGGTCAAAGTAAAATCCATCTAAAATTCTATTTGAGTAAAAGTTACTTAGTTGCTTTTATAATTGATATCATGAAGGCATATTTTGCAATAGCAAAATCACTTGCAAAAGCACTTTGGTAGATTTCATGTGAAAGTTCTGAATGCCAGCAGCTCTGTCTGGCAATAAATGATGATGTCATTGCCTTGTTTTCATTTGGACACAAAGAGCTGGCTGGGAAACAGACAAGGATTTCCTTTGCTTTGCAACTGATCTCTTTCACAGAAATTCTACGTCTCTGCTTGGATATCCTCAGCCTTTTTCATCTCCATCGCTTGCTCCACACCAATCATCGTCAGTGAGAATTCCACCTGCACGAGCATGTCCTCACACTGGTGTTACGTCGAACGTCACCGAAGTAGATTGGCAGCGGAGGCTGACAATCTATGATGTTCAGCATGATGCCCATAGAGGCTTTTTTTCTCCACATTTATTTATATTATATATGCCCTGTGGTGAGTTGAAACCACATAAATCTGCGCATAACACAGTGTTCATCCTGCTCACATCTATGCAGCGCCAACTTTTATCAGTGTTTAGTCGAAATCATCTATCCTAAGGATGTTGTTGAGCCTTGCTCCCTTATCATACCGGCTGAATTCATACCTTTGCTCTGCTAGTTGAGCGGACCTGGAAGATGGTGCTGTCACTGCCTTTAATCTCCCCGTTGAAGTCCCAGCCCTATTAGAATCTATGCCCTACCAGGCTTTTATGACTTTTACGCTCCCTGGGTTTTCCCCTGCCTCCACATCATTACTGACAGTTTTCTTTTTATATTTCTAATGGCATCGCCCCAATCTTAAATTCATTTCGCCTTTGTCTCTCTCTATTTGGGTCAGTCTATCATTCTGTTTATTTTCCAAAGGCTCAGGCAGGCAGAGCAGATTGCATCACGTTTAAGTCGCTATCGCTGGCAGGTTATAACAGGGGAGGCCTGCTTGGGTGAAGATCGGATAAAGGATGTGCAAATTAAAACGGAGTGCTTTGTGCAGCAAGATATTGCGCAACATTCAGTTATACATCAGCAGTGCAGCAGTTTCCTGTTCAGGGGGGCAGTCGTCAACTAAAACGACAGCCTCTGCCATGTGGGCATGCAGTTTTTACTATCGCCTATTTCTTTTTCTTGTCTTAAACAATGTTGTGGCAGCAGTGTTTTTTATTGAGACCTTCTACTGTGCAGTTCAAGGAAATACATCAACACAGTGGGTGTATGCTGCATTCTCCCATCTCAGTAGTGTGTTGCAGGGTGATGTGGGAGATCAAAGTTTGTCAGTTTATATGTTCAGGCTGATTTTTCTTATTCATCCTTTTTTTCTGCTGGGTGAATTCATGCTGTGCAATGTTTTGGATCAGACATTAGGCGCTAAATTCCGTTGAAGGGGGCAGATCGAAAAGTACATGCACCCTTCAAAGACAGAGATCCTTTAAAGTATATGAGATCAGCACACACCATTTCCAGAACAGAAACAGGACTGCGAGGCTCTTATCGCTTTCCAAGGTCACATGTGCATCAGCGAAGGTGCAGCGATGATCCCTCCTCCGGCACGCAAAGCTAAACGGGAGGGAGCTGAGGTCGCAACTGCAACCTGTCCGCGTGGAACCCTTTATCCCCTGCATCAAGGATGGAGTCCGCTGTCATCAGATGGTGACGATCTCACTGGGAGAATCCCTTTCACACTAGTCCGCCCCTGCTTTTGTCCCTAATATGTAGCTGAGATAGCAGGGGCCACTGCCTTTAGAAAAGCCCTCTGTCTCTCCTATAAAAACCACATCTATGGCCATGGAAAAGCTTACACTGTAATCCTGCATGACGGATTGAGTCTGCCACTGCAGCGCCCTCCCTCTCTTTTTCCCTCTTTCTTTCTTTCTCTCTTCATTTTCTGCAGAAACTTGTATGGCAGCAGGCGTGTGCTCGAGCGTGTGGACACATACATTTGTCAAACACGATGTAATATATGTGCCCGGGCGGGTACGCGCCTGCAAAAAAAAAAGGAAGAAGGATAAAAAGAATGGTGCGCGTGAACGACTGTGCACTTTTCCATTGGTCCCATAACCCCTGCAACCTGAAAAAGAGAAAAGAAAAAAGGCACTGCTACTTACAGATGCCACAGCTGAAAATTTTCAGGACAGTCAAAAGAGAGAATAAATAGATGTCAGTGGTGGGGAATGGAAAATAGGTTCCCCTTTTTTTTACTAGAGAAAAAGAACAGAATGTAAAAGATACCGCCACAAAGACTCGCGGTGTACAAGAGAATGAATCCCAATGGGAAGTCTCAGTGGAAGCCAGAGCTGCAGACGTATACAGATGACCTGAATTCAGCATCTACACTCCCATGGCATGGATTACTGCGCACTGTTAGAAATGGCCTCTCATTTAAGGGACATTCATATCCTCATGGATCACTACTATCAGGACCCCTCTGAGCCTGATTTGTGCCTGTCCTTATCTTTTCATTCTCATGTCACTCTTTATCTCTTCGTCTCCTTCCTTACCCTTTCACTCTGCCTGTTTTTTGTCTTTCTCTAAGTATTACCCATACAGAGATCTTTCTGTGGTATGTGGTAGAACTTATCATCAAATCTCTCTCTCCCACTCACTCTATCTCTCTAATCTTCCTTAATCTTCCAGTCCAGAGTGGAGTGAGAATTAGTTTCTCACTCTCCCTCATCAATCTCTTGCACCTCCCCTTCTTCTCCTTGCTTCAACCATCTTCTTTCTCCCCATCTCTTTCCTTCTCCTCCCTCCCGACTCTCCTCTGGATCATCCTCACCAGCTGCTTTCTTAATCCTCCTTGCTCAGTTCGTCTCCCCTCTTTTCCCTCATCTCACCTCTGCCTCTGCTTCATGTCATCAACAAAAGCTGCAGAGGTCATTTCAGCTTTGCCCTTGGATCTCGCTCTCCAGCGCCTTCCCTTTCCATTTCCACTTCTCAAACTGAGATGTTTTTTTCTTTTTGTCTTTTTTCATCACCATTCCTTCAAAAGGCTTTCAGGATTTTTGCATTCAACCCTCGCCTGTTAACCCTGAGCAGCGTCCTTACCTCCTCGCAGTTCCTCAAAGGCACAATTTTTGAGAGAAAGTAGAAGTTATCGCTCATTATCCGACACTTTGACACATTTGTAGTGCAAGTCAAAGATCAGGCCGTGCCCCCTCGCTCAAAGAAAATAGTTTGATGCTTCCAAACGTACAAACGGCCCCTTATGTCAGCCTCCATCCAATTCAGCATAACGTTTCAAGTTGAAAAGTCTATATTTACCAGGAGTTCCACAGCTCGCCATTTTTCAAATTGAGCTTTTCATTTGTAGCCTTTTCAGTTTCTGCAATATGATGAGTTTAGCCAGTTGCACTGGATGCACTCAGCGTGCCCCCTCTACCCTTCAGAATGCAGGAAGCACTTATCACAACCATCAGCACACACATACAGTAGCAGCGCCACAGTGAGGAATTGATAGACTAAAAGGCCGGCAGTGGCAACAATCTCCTTCAGCATATCATATTGGAAAAATTCCCAAATATATCTATAGGCCTTCTTACATCGGCCGAATGTGGAGCACCCATGTTGGAGTTAGATATGCATCATGTGCAATTTTTTGTTCCAATTTCTTACCCGCGAAGAGTTTCTGTGTCAAAGCGTGAGGGAGAAAAGACTCATTTTGTCAAATACACACCTGATGTTATTTTCAACTTCAAATCCCCAGTGGGACGCTTTAGTTAAAAGCAGACGGAGCTCAGGAGAAGCACAGCAGCAGATGTAATGTATGAGCAACCACCAGTTTAATTAGCTGCCGTTTTAAAAGTCTAAATATGTTGCTTCTTTTTTTTCTTTTCTTCTTTTCTTTTCTTGTCCCAATGAAAGTAATAGTGACACATAATCTTCATAAAAAAACAAAACCCTTCCCCCACTTAATTAGTGAAATTCTTGGGCCACATGTGCAATGAAGGGAAAATAACATTCCTTCGCACTTAAATGCTCGTCATGCTGGGTTGTCTACAGCGCTGCAGACTTTTGACCTCAAGATGACAACACTGCTACATTCAGTCGCTGGAAGGGTGCTGGGAGAGCGCTGCCCTCTGCCAAGGTGAATGCTCTCGCTAAGAAAAATTTGAAGAAAAGAATCTGGAGCCAATATTTCACTTTTATACATTGCCCCTGAACAATATTTCCACCAGGTTTTTTATGATGTTCTGCTTGGTAGTTTTTGTGCAACCTTAATAAAAAACAAACTGACAGACAAATGGCTCTGATAGGAAATGGTAATGTGCAAAGATCTTGAGCCACTGAAAAATAATAAATAGGTGCAGCCCCTTACTGAAGCACACAAACATAAATGGAAAAACAGAGAAAGCAGAGTTTGTTCGACTCTCTGTGGAACTGGAACGTCGGTGACCACCTTTATTCTTCTTCACAGTCTGAACCGTCTGAGACAAGCTTTCTAATATCTTTAATCATTCTTCAAGAACAGTTCAGACTCCTTATTTAAAGCTCTTCAATTGATGATGGCTATTTTATCCCTGTCAAGATGATCCCACGCTGCCTCCATGATGTTAAGATCCAGGCTCTGGGAAGGATTCATGTATCACTCCATAAGACCTGCTGCCACTGATATCAGTTCAGTTCAGTTTAAGTTCAAGCCTCTGCTGTTTCTTCTTGTTTCCCTTTCAAAATGAAGTTTTGAAAACCATTTTTACATGGTGACCATTTTTGATGAGGCCCTGATGCAACCCTGATGTACTGTGTTGGGTCTCTGCTAGAATTTCTTCCCCTCCCTTTTTATTAAAGTCCCACTACTGGACTTTGCCAGATTTTCTGATTAAGAAGGCCTTTAATGATGGCTAAATTAGCATCCATCTACCATCCTATCTCCTCTCTGAGCTGTCCAGCCACCAAAAGTCAGTCCAAGTCCACTCTCATCTCATCTAGCTCAATCACTTTCTTGCTCTTAATGAATTTCACTGTGGAAAGTTATGTAGCGCTGCTTTGAGGAAATAACTTCTCAGACATTGTTCAGCTGCTGTAGATTATTATTTTTGGCCCTGAAACTCCTTCATTTGTCCTCCACTTAACTCATTTTTTTAAGGAAATACTACGCACCATCCTGGTATGCTGAGTTTTTTACTAATAACTCTTAGAGAATCACCATGTTGGTGTCAAATTTATCTGTCATGTCATTCAAAGTACATGCTCTTTGACATTTATCACATGTGCAACTAAAGAAATGGGAACAAATTATCACTGTTGAACTAAATGCATCACTATATACACACGTTTGTTTCTCATTCACAAATTAAAAGACTTCTAAAGATTTTGTTGCATGTAATGTGACATGTCTTTTGAGTGGATTAATTGATGTTTTGCCATTAAAAACAGTCCTTTGGGAGTCATTTTCAAAATGATTGGCTTCACTGATTATATGAATTGTCCTCTGATTTAATTCTTTGTCGCAAAATCCCTTTTTAAATTTGGATGTTGTTTGTTGTCTGTAAACATAAAAGAGGGTTTAATGTTTGACGAAGGTGATGCTTTCATGATCAAATTATTCGTAAGTCAGACTTATGCGAAACAAAGATCCTCTGAAAATGATCAGGTAGAGGAAAATTAGCAGGGGGATGCCAATGTCCTAAAAAAGAGTTTTGAAGCTTATCAGAAAGCCTGAAGAACAACTGCTGAAGACCCGTTTAAAAGATGAAAATGAAGTCTGACTGCTTAGGAGCTTTTATGCTGTACTGTAGAACTATAAAGGTCATTTTTGCAGAGGTGTTACAAAATAGCACCAAACAAATCACCTTTGAATTTGATTCGGCTTGAAAACTGTACATAAGCCAGTGTGCCACAGCGGAGTGCGCCTATTTACATTTTAGAGTCCCAGTGGATTGCAAGGAACAAATGAATATTAATTCCAGTATGTCTCATTATCAGGGTGGCATAATGATGAATACTATACCCTGCCTCAAGTGAGCCTTCAGGTTCAGGAAAACACGAAGCCGTGGTTTATGCTGGAAAAGTGGCACATCAAGAAAAGAAGGCACAACATGAAAAATAAGAAGGAAAAAAAGCCCCTTCTTCACCGTTCTGACCTTCACACAGAAAGTTTTTTGCTCAACTGTGAGCTTTAGTATTTTCAACAAGGTTGAAAAGCCCAAATAATGCAGGTAGCTGTGTGAGGCTGCTCACCATGAAAATGTTATAAACTCCTTCCCATTCCAGGAAAATCCTCCTAACATCTGTCCATTGCATGCAAAAACAACACTGATAACTAGGGGTGTCACGATTCTCCCAATCTTCGATTCAATTTGATAATTGGATTAAGCGGTACAGATGATGGATAGGTCATGATTCAATTCGATTGTCGATTTTGTTCTCTTCTTCTTACAGCACAGAGCCCTATGCCATTTTTAAAGTAGTCTAGTCTATGATCATGTTTTTAGTAATTAAATTTTAAATCTTTTAAATCTTATTTCAAAAGATGGGCTACATATATAAGTAATTGAATTTCATTTTTGTGTAATGTATCACAAATGGCAGTAATAGTCAAATTTAAGTAATTTATTCACAATATAAAAAGTAACAATCTTGTTTAGTCAAGTGGGAAACAACAAAAAACATACACAGTAACAATAATAACAAAAATGAAAAGTCACATAAGGTGCAGGCCATCTAGTGGCTCTTCTTGAGTTCAGGAATACTCATAAAATAATGTGCAACAAAACAAAATAAATAAATTAAAATATAACTCATGTTATAACTCATGTCCAAAGTCACAACAAGTTGAGCCTTAAACTAACAGTTGAACTACTAAAATGTGTCCAGTCATGTTTGTACTACTACTACTACTGCTGCTGCTACTACTACTCCTACTGCCACTACTTCTACTACTACTACCAACTACTACTGTCACTTAGCAGATGCTTTTATCCAAAGTGACTTACATTTGAGATAACAACACAAGAGCAAGCAAGAAATCAAAGATGCAGCATGAATAGGTGGACTGCTGTTCATCGATGTCATCTATGTCGTTATGTCAAGTGTCTCCTTTATCTGCACTTGCCATGGTGTAATGAAGGCTAGCTAACCAGTGGAGTCTGCTACAGTGTGCTGTGTACAGTGTGCTGCACCTTTGAGCTCGATCCTCTCCTTGGTTTTGATGCTCGACACCTAGACGTAATTTTGGACCGACAACACCTACTGACAACTGATCAAGGACTTAATTTTGGTCTTTTTGAAAGCTGACAGCAAGTCCACCCCCTCCCTGCAAACATTAAGAATCACTCTAACTGTTAATGAGGCAGAGTAGGAGATACTAGCACAAACCTCTTTTGAAACTGAAAGACAATTTAAATCTGTTTGGATATTTTGGTAGATTTGTGTGTTGATGACTAGAGCTGAGAGAAATTCGCTAGAATCAGACCACAGACTGATGCCTAAACCACTCCTGGCCTGAGGTTACGAAGAACATTACAAAAAGTATGCAACCTTGTGTGAAGATTTGCTCAGGAGAGCTCATAAACAGCTCCATGCAGTCCAAAGTAATTCCACCTTCTCTGTCTAATTTTTATTCACCCTCATTTAATAGTTTGCCCCTTCGAGACACACAATCTCATTCACAAGGGAGACCTGCTTACTTAACCTAACATGCATGCATTTGGATGGTAGGAGGAGCCAGAGTACCTGGAGAAAATATGCATACTCCCTGTCCAAACCCCTCCTCAGGCCAAGGCTCGGCAGCCTTCATGTTGTAAGGCCGCGTCGCTAACCGCCACACCGCTGACCTCAGAACCTTACCCTTCCACAATGAGTGCATTACACTTAAATTTGTTTTGATGTGCTTCATCTTTAGCTCATTAAGTTTAAAAACTTATCCAAAATGTATTTTAAGCTTCTTATTGCAAAAGCATGATGAGCAAAGACTCACTGCATTGGACATTTAAAGTTACACTCAACGCGTACAGTCTCCTTTTATGACTTTCATCAGGCTTTTTGGTGCATCAGTCGACAAACCCATTTCCAGCAGGCTAGGTGTAAGGATGAACCAGGGATGGATGCACATGTTGGTCAAATTCAGACAACTATTCACACTGAACTAGCAATTTGTTTGCTGCTGTTCCAAAGCAACACACAAATAACAGTCATTGCTGAGGAAACATGGGCAAGAAGTACATGGGAACATCAGTGAAGCACTAGAACAGTCCATAAAGAAAAATAACCAATAAGAATGTAAATAAATAAAATCACATATTTCAAAGAAAATGGGTGTCTGTGTTGAAAAACCTGATAGCAGAAGGAAAAAAGACTTGTAGCTAATGGTGGATGGACAAATGTATCAAGATTTCAAACAGGTTTATCCCAGAAAAACAGCTTTAACAATGGTATTAAAGCTGTTTTTCTCGCTCACAGTCATCCTGGGGAGAACCTGTGTTTAAAACCTGATACATCTGTCCATTCACCAAAACCTGCTGGATTCTGTTTATAATGAAATCTTCAAGCTAGATGAACACAAAAAAACCACCCAGTAGCTTAATAATAGGATAAAAAGATGCTGCCTATATTCAACATGATCATGTCAAGATGTTTTTATGTAAATTGGCCTATAGGAATTCATCAAAGATAGGCACATAAGACACTGAATAAGTTAGTTTTGCTTTGATTATCCCAGTTAAAAGGGCTTTTTACTAAAACATTTTGCATCACTTGCAAACCGTAGAAACCGTCTTTTAAACGGTTAACACGTGGTTGTTTTCAGGGCGATTTACAACCGTCACCATTGCCAACACAACAGTACAAGCTAAAGCTGGGATTGATTGCAATGTATGCTTTCTAATTTTTATCCATCAGTGTTTTATGACTGCACAAATTCAAGTTTGACCTCGGGAAAAAATAAGGATTCATCCCGAGCAGAACACTGTATACTGAATTTGAACAGCAGTCCATCCACTTGAGAGGTTTTTACTGAAAACAAACCAGAAGCCTCACTGTAAGTGCACCTTAAGCAGAACACATCCATTTAAGTAAAAGATGAAGTGAAATGGGCTACTTGCTTTGTTTGTTTAACAAATACATGCAGTAATAATCTCTTCACAATGATATCACATGTCCTTTACTCTACTTTAGATAAATATTCCAAATCCTGTTTGTATTGCAAAATGTCCCTGGAGACCGTAATGCTTGATGTCACAATGAGCCACAGGACAAAGTGCATCTCCTCTGTGCTCAATCTGTTGTGTAAGGAACATGCTTAACGTGAGGTTGGAGAGAAACCTCGAGCAAAGGCAGGGAGCACATGAGAGTGGGAGACACTAAGAGCAAGATAAAGGCAACAAAAGGCATTACTGCAGCCAGCAAGGGGATGGTAAAGGGTAGAGGACAAAAAAGAAGATTAGTGGGAGTGGGATAAACAGATAAGGAGAGCACCCACGTGATGAGAGGCAACAAAGTTAAAAAGGTATAGGGATCAGGGGCTAGATTGATGTATGGTAATCCCTGCTCCTCCTCTTTGCTGTCCTTTTCTAGGGGGGGACAAAAAAGTGAAATGGGAGGAAATGAGATGAGTTGAGGATAGAAAGAAAGATGGATGAGAGATGAGAACTGTGCTGAGCTTAAACTGATAAGAGCTGATTCAGGAGCAGATGAGTAGATGAATCCCGGGCCGCGTTATTGCCTTAATCAGGAGTGGATTTGCAGGCGTTTATTAATACAGAACGGCTCGAGGAGCTTCGTTGATTCAGACGAGCATTTCAGGAAAGAGCTGTGGATAGTTTTTGTGAGAGCTGGGTGTTAGTCATTAGCATGCATGCAACAAAGCATGAGAAATCACATTAACAGCAGTGAATGCTAATGACAGTGATTGGCGTAATCACAGCAACACGGGTGGAAGGGGTGAGACAACAGGAGGTCAGCCATTTCTCTCCTTATTATTCCCTCGCGTTATTCCACCCCTGTTGATGCGATTCCTTAAAAAATAGCAGCACTTTGTCTCATATTCTAATCATGCTGATGGATGTTAGGCCACCAACCCATTAATCCTGATGATTGGCAAACATCTTGTTCTTCTATTCTAATTTTAATAACTTTGTCAGTTTTCTCAGGGAACTGACGGCTTCGTGAGTCAACATCAGTCCTCCCATTTCAAAGTAAATGCTGGCTTCTTCTCCCGCGTGCATGCGAGTGGGCGTGAACGGCGTGCATGGCAACAATAGCCATGGCAATAACAAATGAACTGCAAGATACATTCCCAATAGGTACTGTGGGGCTATATCCACAATCAAGCCAATTAACCTGCACACTTCTGCTGGGATCTCCAGCTGTGGGGGAGACTGAGTTTACACTACAACCTACCTAAGTCTAGCAAGTGGAGGGCATCTGTTCGACAAATCAGCAAAGCTAAAGTATGTAATCACGTTTCACACCACACTAATCACTTCAGCCTAATTCATCACCGCTACGAAAACAATCTCATGAGCTGTTGAGGGAGAACGGGTGAGGAGGAGGGGAGAGAGGGAGGCGAGGCTCTGAGAAGAATTATGCAAAATGCAGAATTGTGAACATCTCCAAAATGTTCTGACTTGCTAATTCAATCTTAGAAATCCAATAGAGTGACTGAGCATACCTCCAACCCCTTACCGTTTGCTCTTCTCTGTACCCAAACCCACTCTTCATGAAGAGTAGAGCCCCCCAGAGTCCCCTAAGCCTGCTTTTGATAGCAACACCAAGCATGGAGGGAGACATCACCAACATGCAAGATCAGGAAGAGAGCAAAATGAGAGGCAGACGACTGGAAACAGAGGAGAAGGAAGATGATGGGCAGGAGGAGAATAACGGGATTGTGTGGCAACTGAGCTCAGTCTTTGGGTCGCATCAAATGCTTCCCCTAATTAAAAGTCTAAATCCTTCTCACTTTAAAGCCCCTACTCTATAATTAACACTTTGATCTTAAACATCCCCCTCCAAAAAATAAAAAGAAAAAAAAACTTAGAGGGGGAAAAAAACAATTAAAAACTTTTGTGAATTTTACTTCAAAACCCATTAATTTAAAATCGCCAATGAACAATGGTGCAATATCGAGGCAGACCCTCGTTTTGCTCATTAGCCGCTGGTTAATTGATCCTAGCGGCAATGTTTACCAAAGGGATGCTATAGACAAAAACATTATCATTCCACCTCGCCTAATCGCAAGTCTTTAAAGAGGGATGGCCAAAAGGGAATTCGGATGTTTGAGATCATAGGGAAAGTGGATTTCATAAACTCCACTGTGGTTTTCTCTCTAAGGGTTTGTAGAAACTTTATACCACTTATAAAAGGTTATGAGGAACTCAATATTACATACCTCAACAATTTAGTGAGAGAATTAAACATTGTGGGGATGGAGCGGTAGCAGAAGGAGATGCTGTAATTTCTGCTGGTCAGATATCTGTGTAATGCAATAAGTCCTACCGTCCCTCCTCTCAGGCCCAGACCAGCCAGACGCCACTCATTCATCACAACTCCATTACCCAAAATCCATCATAACAGCTCCCAACAGCAAAGACTGAACGCTTGTATTTTCCAGAGGTCCATAAATACACTCGGAACGTCCTCAGTATATTAACTTTCTGTTGGCCCGCTCTCTCTCTCAAAACAATTTCGACTTTTATTTCCTCCCGACTTTGTCTCCCCTGCTGCTCTCACCTCGGGTCGGGAGACGACTAATGAAAGGCTGCTCTCCGAGGAACACGGGTGAGACTTATCATGGTGTCTCTCAGCCATCTCACTGTGAAGCGAACAATAAAAAATTCAGGGCAGCTGCTGCTGTTGCCACCGGAGCATCTCTGAGTCTCTGAGCCTCCTCTGGTGCAGCCTCGTGCCCTTACCTGTCTTTTTGCTGCTCTTTTCTTTCCCCATTCTTCATTTCAAGAGTTTATTACAACAACACCTTATCATTGAAAGATCCCCTACCTCTCGGCTCTTCTACCTTCTTTTACGTTTCTGTTTTCTAGTATCTCTCTACATTTAGCTTCAACCTCATTTTCATATTCTTCTACCCATCTTTTCTTCATCTGGTCAGTCTACCCTTATCACTGTATTAATATGTTCCTCCTCCTGTGGGACAGACAGGAGGTGCAGATACAGACATTGATTTTTTTCAGGCTTTTTCCTTTTTTTCACTCTTGTTAACAGCAGGAAAAAGAGAAAGGGCATCGGTAAAGCTTGTTGTGTTATTATGAGTGATGATGTCGTTAGTGTGATCGTAGACCTGTCTCACCGCTTTGTTAGCACGTTTGTGGTGCGCCTTGACAATTTGATTAGCAGCTTTGAATGTGAAGCTGCTGCACTGCTTAATCAAGCCTGTCAATAAAAGCCAGGCGCAGACTTCAGTGCCTTCTGATGTTGACGCACAAGAAAACCACATTGATAAAAGAGCTATGAGCTCTGAGGTGGAGATTTATGGCAACACAACACCCAAATGTATGCATCACTCCCTAATACATGCTCAAACTTGTCTTTTTTATTGTTCGTCCCTGTCAGAAAAAGTCTCTTTATCATGTATCACCTTTAATGTAACAATGTACTTGCATGGGCAGATGGATTTCCATACTCATTTAACTCATTATCACCCAAATTACATAACATTCTGACTAAAGCTGGTTTTGTTTGTTAATATTTTTTTAATAAAGGACTGAAAGGACTTCCAGGAATTATTTTCTTTCATGATAATCCAAAGACCCGCAGAGATATGTTCATAGGTGTGATATATTTGAACATTAGAGTTTTCAGGCTGTAAACTGCCTGAACTCCCAGAGTAAAGACACTAGTTCTTAAAATGCCACAATCCTGCATTGAATCAGTCGGTATTGGCGCAATCAGTGGATTTTCATGTGTGGTTGAAACAAGACTGGACACAGTTTTTTTTAATATATTTTAACTTGTGAACATAAACATGCAAGGTTACTTAGCAGATACCATCAAACTCACTTGACTTTGCTAACCTAATGAATGGAGAGGCAGAAGGTCAAAAATTCAGAAAGCTAATTAGCTGTTTTGAACCAGTCATCTTTTTTATGCAGAAGACCTCTGGCAAAGTTTGAGCTGGAACACAAGGAGTGATGATTTATGTTACAGTTTGTTGCAAATAGAGATTCTATAAAAACTGAAGCCAAACTGAAAAAAGAGACAGAAATCACAAATGCTACTGAGTGCTAGCATAATCCCACAAAGTTTGTTTACAGTTGTCATAACAGCATTGGAGATTAATTTAGCATTTCTTCAACTGAGTAAGAAATCCCAAGCCTTAACCACTGTTGCAACACAATAACAACATGGATCTTTTCAGACAAGGCAGCTGCATATTTAGATCCATTCATTTCCAAACTTCAGTTCAAATAAAATCTTTCTTCAAGCCAGAATCAGTGTTTTGATAGCTTTCATTATTTAATAACCGACGAAATCCTGTGAATATTTTCTTCTAGCATTCCCCTACCATGCCTCTTTGTCTTTTTTAGAGACTTCTCTGCCTTATAACCATCATGTTTCCCTTCTTTCCCACTCTTAGGTTGTCAATTATTTATTCATCTCTCCACTCAATAAAAAGTGTCCTAATTGTCCACGCTCCTCTTGTACGCCTCAGGGTGCTCCTTTCAGAGCACTCTCTGGCCCGATGTCTTCACACTTTTCACTTCTTCTCCTTCACTCCTTTGTCTGTTCATCCCTTCTTTTCATGCATCTATACTGCCTCTATAGTTGTAAGCCCAACCAGCCTCTCTCTACTTTGCCATCAATCTCACCCTTTGTCCATCTCTGCTACCCCTCTGTCCCCCTCCTTCCCCCTCCGCATCACAAAATAGGCTGCCACTGGCCTTTTTCATTCAATTACAGTCTGAGTGTTGCTGTTATTGTTACCACTACTAATGGAAGCCCTACATCTAGCTTCTTGTCACAAACACAATCATTAATATGCAATCATAGATCAACATTTCCATCTCTGGCAATCATCAGCCTTATTACTATCATCCAAGAGGAGAAGCGGCCATAAGAACAGTGTGTGTGTGTGTGAGTGTGTGTGTGCGTAGAGAGATGTTGGGGGTGGATGGATAGATAGATGGATAGATGGATAGATGGAGAGCCTCAGGAGAAGTGAAAATAAAACTGGAAGATAGTGGAGGGAAGTGACAAAGAAGAGGAGAATTTTGTGTGTCTACGTGTGTGTGTGTGTGTGTGTGTGTGTGTGTGTGTGTGTGTGTGTGTGTGTGTGTGTGTGTGTGTGTGTGTGTGTGTGTGTGTGTGTGT